>JAULJL010000030.1:22266134-22526019 GCA_030761205.1 Fremontodendron californicum
TTACTGAAATCAAATTTATCACATTATCTCCTTCAAACTCCAACATTCTTTACCAAGTTCTCTACATTAATCAATGTACTAAAGAGAATAAAACCTCTAACTGACTATATCCCCATAAAGTGTTCAACAATCAAGTATTCAAAATTGTTAAATACTACCAGAGATCTGATTTTATAACAACTAAAAACTCCTCTTTTATACCTACCATTAAAGGCAAGAGTGCAGTCATTACAAAATGTCATTATTTACTGATCCAAACAACAAAACCCTCCAAATTGTCCGACTGTCAGATCATCAAAAATACGTGGTAAGCCCTCTTATAAACCCACATAAAGTAGAAGCTCAAGGAATCAGCCAAAAAATGACAAAAGACCACTTGTAAAAAGATTAACATTGATGACAATAATAGGTTGAAAAGTTTCAAGGTATGAAACAAACATGTCGACCAACAGCCAACTAATAACTTTCCTACCAATCCTAACGACAAATTTTGGTACTACAGTGTTCAGTGCCTAACAGAAGCATAAGGTTGAAACTTCAAATATTCTTAACTATAACGCTAAATGCACTGTCAACTAAGGATTTAGGTTTACTCCAGTTTGGCCGGTTGGCAAGTGGTTTCTAATGTAAACAGTAAACTCTTTTAGCATGATCTACCAGATATTACCTTTACTTGTTCGTGTAAAAAATTATTTGATTTCTAAAAAAGCTACAACACCTAAGGACATCATATTATCATAAAATCAAACGCTTATAACTGCATTCCACTAGATTGGACATTAAAGCTAAAATCCTTATATCTCTTCAAGTTACACTAGCAACCAGAGATCACACCACTGATCACAACTTCCACTTCCCAAAACAAAAACGAAGGAAAGACACAAACGCGAGCGCACACGCAAAACCTCATAAACACGCTACCTATAACATTTTTTTTTTTAGAAAAAGCTTGAATTTAAAAATTAAAGTCCCTAAAAACCTTAAAATCTACGAAAGCATGGCATACTCAAACTTTTCTAAAAAGACTAAATACCAAATTTAAGTCCCAAACTAATGTCTTCACCAAACTAAACCCAAAATCATACTACCTATAACCAAAACAAAACACAGAATTAAAACCATTTTTTTTTTTTTTTCATTTTAAGAAACTCAACATGGGCATACTAAAATTCTCCAATTAAAAAAAAATTGAAATGAAAGAAGCTCTCCATTTCCTCTTATGAAAATTTAAATCCACTAAAACATTCCAATTGTATAAGTATAACAAAACTCAACTTGGGATATTAAGAATACTGAAACAATTATTTTGAGAAACCCCAAATTGAACTCAAATAAGCTTTCCAATTCTATAACAAATTCCGCATGGGATTAAAAAAATCCCCAAAAATTAAATTAAATTAAATTAAATCGCAGTAAACAAAGAAAGACTCGTCTTTTCTTTCTTACCTGATCATACCCAGAATCATCTTCCCTATCCACAATCGATTTTGCCACGGAAACCGCCGACCGTGCCACAGTAGAAGCCCCGGAAGAAACGATCCTTAAGTAACTGGAAATGACACGTAATGAACTTCGAGCTGACCTGGAAACGACACCCCCACCTTGCGTTTTAGATTGTCCTTGTCCATCTCCACTATTCCTCATAATCCCAAACACCCAGTTAAAAAAAACCCAAAATGGAAACAATCCAGAAAATCACAATTCTCTCTGATAATTCCCCAATTTCTCCTTTTAACATAAACCCAAAGATCGTTCCGTTTTAAATTTTTTAATTTTTAAAAAATAGCTGGGTTTTTTTTTTTTTTTTTTTGAAAAATGGAGAAATTAAGAGAATTTGATGAAAATCCAGAAAGAAACAGCCTCTTAATTGAAGAAATTTTCAGGTTACAAGTGTCTCCATTCGAAAAAAAATTAAAGAGTTTTTACAAAAAAAAATAAACGAAAACTAAAAAGAAACAAACTTTGAATCCAGACAGAACAAATAAACGATTTGATTTTTTTTTTTTTTAAACCCAAAAAATTATTTATTTTCTAAAAATAGTACAAATTAAAATTTTCGAAAAGGTCTTGATTGGAACTAAACGAAAAAATTAAAAATATATATATTACACAGAAATTAAGGAATTTTGTTTTTTTGGTTTGTGAAATAATTCAATTTTTGAACAAAAAATTGGGAAATTAAAAAAATGAGATTGCTAGGAAGAAAAAGAGAGAAGAAATATGAAAGATTTTAAAGAGACAAGGAGATAAAAAGTTGAATTTTTATTATTTTATTTTGTTTTTGAAAGGTTTTTTTTTTTTTTTTTTTTTTCTTTCTTTTCTTTGGCTTTGGCTTTGGCTATTGGATTTCCTCTTTCTAAATGATTGATTGATATTCAATTAATCTTCTCTTTACCCTCCTTTTATATTACTCTTTTGTTATTTCTTGACCAATTTCTTTTCACTTTTTTTCTTCTTATAGGATTAAAAATGTAAAAATAAATTACATTTATGTCTAAACAAATAAATTATAGATTTTTATATTAAAGGAACATTTATTTTTTATTATAAAAGTATGACTTAAGCAATTATTTTATCATTTTATATAATTTTGACCATTCATGTATGCATATTTTATTTTATATTTTTTTATGTTAGTTGTACAAATATAAATGCAATATAAATTATTAAATGTGTCAAAATCATAAACACGAATATGATATATATATTAAATATATCATGATAATTATATTAATCCTGTTTAAATGTATCATATTATGTTTATTATACTATTTTCATATTTATTAAACATATCATATTTATATGATATTTTTATATTCAAAATTCTCAAATTTAATTTTATATCATAATTAATTGAAGATATGAAAGATCAAGAAAACATGCTTTATCATTATTTAGTTTGAAGATATCAAAGATAAGAAAACATGCTTTATCATTATTTAAATTGAAGATATGAAATGATCAATTATTATATTTAAGTTTTAAGATGAATGAATAAAAGAAATTAATTTAATTTAATTTTTTTTTACTTTTGATGTCATTAGAAGTGTTTATAGATTGAGTCAAATTAGGTTTGGGTCAAGTTTAAATATGGTATGAACATCATATATATTTATTCAAGTTCAGTTTGATAAAAAATATGAATCTTAAATTTTGCCAAAACCGTCCATATTTGTATATAGATAGTTCAAGTCCATCCAAATTTGTCCATTTTTATAATGAGTATCTCAAGCTCGTCCAGACCAATTCATATTATTTTTTTTTTTAAATAAGAAAATATGTTATTTTTTATTAAATTTATAATATGAATAATTTTATATTTTTTTTATATTTATATTATAATATTATATATATTTATTTTTTATATAATATAATATAAATTACATAATATATATATATATATTGAATATAAAAAATATATATTATGTAATTGAAAAAGAGTTTAATCGAGTCGAAATCAAATCTTGAATATTGAAATTAATATTCGATTATTTTTTAAATGAATTTTATTTTTTTATTTAAATTTATTTTTTGAATTTAATATTTTTTTTCAAAATATTGAATGAGCTTTATAACTCGAACAGGTGTAGACGTTACTCACTCGGCCAATCATAGCAGCGCGTTGTTATAACTCAAGACCTTTTTCGTCATCTCACGTGTCAATTGACCTTATATAAAACAAGGCGATCGATTCGAGCCCTAGCTATTTTCATCCCCAAATCAAAAATTTTATATTAATCGATCGATCAATCAAATCCCTCTTCAAAAATCCCCTTTCAAGGTAAATTAAACTCTTTCATTTCTTTGTTATTGTTTTCAGTTTTTTATTTCGATTTTATTAGATTTAATTATGAATTTGTTATCTATCTATTGAAACCCTAGGCAGTTTGGAGTCGATCGACGCTGCTATTCCTTGTGCCGATTACAGGTAAGATCGCAGCCTCATTTTCAGACTATTGTACTCACATTTGGCATAGATCTCCCATATTTTTGAGTACTCATAGATTTGCATGACTCCATGGATGATGTAGTGTACCTTTCCTTCCAAAACTCTCCTTATTCAGTTCCCTGACTTAAATATGGGATGATGTTAGGGTCATGATGAAGGCAGTGCATGAGATATGTTTATCACTAAAATTTGCTTTGATTTTTATGTCTACATATTTTTAAAACATTTATTGCATTGATTTTTTTTTTCTTACTGTTCTGTCTGATTAAGAAATTTAAATTGAAAATTTATGGCAGAAGAATAAAAAATCTCTTTCTCTTTTATGGAATATTTGGATTTTTATTGAAAAAACCCAGCTTTGCTTTCTGATACTGAAACTGAATAATTCATAGATAAAGGAGAAATGCCTTCACAGAAGATTGAAACTGGCCACCAGGACACGGTCCATGATGTGGCCATGGATTTTTATGGTAAGCGAATTGCCACTGCCTCATCGGACTGCACAATTAAGATAGTTGGGGTGAGCAACAATACACATCAGCATTTAGCGACTCTGACAGGTCATCAAGGACCAGTATGGCAGGTGGCTTGGGCTCATCCAAAGTTTGGCTCCTTACTTGCATCATGTTGTTATGACGGGCGTGTGATCATATGGAAGGAAGGCAATCAGAATGAGTGGGGTCAGGCTCATGTTTTTGATGACCACAAGTCATCGGTTAATTCGATTGCTTGGGCTCCTCATGAACTGGGACTTTGTTTGGCATGTGGTTCTTCTGATGGAAATATATCAGTTTTCACAGCAAGGGCAGATGGAGGCTGGGATGTGTCAAGGATTGATCAGGCTCACCCGGTTGGTGTAACTTCTGTTTCATGGGCTCCATCAACAGCACCCGGCGCTCTTGTTGGTTCTGGCTTGCTGGACCCTGTTCAGAAACTTTGTTCTGGTGGATGTGATAACACTGTAAAGGTGTGGAAACTCTACAATGGAATCTGGAAGATGGACTGCTTTCCAGCTCTTCAAATGCATACCGATTGGGTACGGGATGTTGCTTGGGCACCCAATTTGGGGCTACCGAAATCTACTATCGCAAGTGCGTCACAGGATGGGAAGGTAATTATATGGATCGTTGCCAAGGAAGGGGATCAGTGGGAAGGTAAAGTATTGCATGATTTTGGCACCCCTGTCTGGAGAGTGTCATGGTCATTGACAGGAAACATATTGGCTGTGGCTGATGGTAACAACAATGTGACATTGTGGAAAGAAGCTGTAGACGGGGAGTGGCAACAGGTGACTGTTGTTGAGCCATAGCACTCATCTCTTATTTTTTTTCTTGTAATATTGGCCATGTTTTATTTAGTTACATGTATGAGAACTGTCGGGTTCTATGTTACTCGGACTCGGGTGTGAGTGTCGGATATGGGATGTATCTGACACGAGTATGTTCAGTTTTTTTTTTTTTTTTTTTAAGTTTTTCCATGTATTTGAAAAATCATATCCGAATGCCCATGTCCGAATATGCATCAGACATGGATGTCGGATACGGGTATTTCAAAAAAAATGAAGAGTCGGAACAACATAAGTTAGGTTTACTGTTTTATACAGCTTCATAGTTTGAATCATTGTGCTTGATATTCTAAAACTCAAATTTTCCAGCCTGAACTTCTGTCGAGAGTCCTTGCCTGATTCTGAAAGTTGATGTAGTTTGCAGACCATGTTCTTGTTAACAAAAAATGTGAGCCATTGTTAATTATGTTTTTCTATTGCTAATATCTTATAAATTTTATGTTTGTATATTGACCTGTGAGTCTAATCTATACTATCTAGATTTTTCATTTTTTAATGTATTTTTATTCATCTTTGTCGATACATATTCGGATATGGGTATAAGAGTATGATTTTTTAAATATATGTAAAAACTTAAAAATTAAGCATTCTTGTGTCAAACATATACTTGTATCCGACATTCATCTTTGAATCCGGATGACATAGAGTCTAATTTGCTTATATGTTTCTATCACTTTTTGCCTTGTGTTAATATAATTATAACTAGGATGTAATTGAATCGAGCTGAACTCAAATAGTAAAAGCTTGAGCTTGATTCGAAACTCGATTTGAATTCGATTGTGTTTTATTTTTAAAGTTCAAATATAATTCGAGATAAAAATGGAATTGCTTGAGTTTGTTCGATTAGGTTTGGTTTTTTAGTAAAAAATAAGTTTGATTTCCTTACTCGATTTCAAATTCGTGTTTGAGCTTAATTGATTTTTTTTTTATTAATTAAAAAAAAATCAATTAGACTCGTAAATCATTCGATTTGAGTATTAGGATACTTAAAATTGTTTCGTTGAAGAACTCAAGTTGCTCGAGTTCGGCTTCATAATATTCGATTCAAGTTTTTTCGATTCAATTCGAGTAGCATGTGAGCAGAAGTGTTTCCTTTACACTCTAGATATAAACTATTCTTTCATATTTCGTCTACAATATGTTAGATCTCGGTTTCTCATTATATTTTACTATTTATTTTAAATTTTTTTGGTAAAAATTAATAAAAAATGAAAAAGTAACAAAAACAATCAAACAAAACATAATTTTCGAAAATTAAGTTAATAATTTTCAAATTTTTTTGAGTGTATGCCCGTAATTTAAAAAAAAAATAATAATGAAAATGAAAAACCAATAATTTAGATTTTTAAAAAGTAATAATTAATGAAAATGAAAATGAAAAACCAATAATTTAGATTTTAAAAAAATAATAATTAATGAAAATGAAAAACCAATAATTTAGATTTTAGAAGGCATCATAGGAAAAACGATAAACACGTGGTATTTGATAAACACGTGCTATTTCAAAGAAAAATTGCAAACGGTGTCGTATATGTTTGTAAGCTAACCAATTTTTGTACAGACAATTCTACCCTTCCATTTCTAAACTTATCCATTCTCCTCGTCTACCCAAACAAATCAAACTCACCTTAATCATCGTACACGTGTCCATATAAATTGATCATCGGCAAAAATTGTCGAGTACACCCCCACATTGCCCACTCGCTTTCTGCACCCGGCCAAATCCAAAAATCCAAGTTTTTTTATTTTTTTAGATTTTTGCTTATATATTTTCTCTCTCCCCAGACAAACCCCTCAAATCTCAGCAACAGAGATCAGACTTCGATCATCAATTTTAGGATTTCTTAATTTCATAATCAGATTCTTGATTACCCAAAACCCTAATCTTTAGATCAGGTACGTTTCAACCGCTTCTTTAATATTTATTTTCTCAAAAAATTGTAATTGATTATTTTATTGTAGAAATTATCTTCGATCCTTGTTTTGTTGGATTGATGTTTAGGGTTTTTGTGCTAAAGGTCCTCATCGTGATCTTAATCTTTTAAAAGAATTTGGATTTTTGGCTCATTTTTTTGAAATTATTATTACTAGCTACCATTAGCTTTTACCTTTTAGGTATAATTTGATTAAGCAATTTTTTTTCAGGAATTATACTATGTTTAACACTTTTTTGGTCCTTTTCCACCTTAATTTAAGCCTCTGTCTTTGACTTTTACGTATATGAAGAAAGAAGTTTTGATTTTTATGTATTAATATTATAAAGTATTATTATTTTTCTTTATCATGCCTTTTATTGTTAAGAAGTTAAAAAAAAAAAAATTGAAGAATAAATTTTAAATATAATAAATAAATAAAAGTATAAGTTGTTTAAAAATGGAAAAAGAATTTCATTTTGAGAATAAAAAAAAAAAAGGGTGAACACTTAAAATGGGGGAGTGACTAATCTATATATGAACCCCCTCTCCCCCCTTTAAAATTTTTTACTTTGATATAATTTAGGGTAAAATCACAGATATCCTCTTTAGATTATATCAATATAATGAGTGTCCCTTTTGCTAAAATGCCGATATGAGTTCATGGCTTATGCTTAAAAGTGCAGAAATCTATGTATGGTTTTATGGTGCTTTTTATCTTTGTTTAGTTTTTGGATTGACCAAGAATACTAAATTTTTATTTTGATGAATACTTATTTGCTATGTTACTCGGATTCGGAGGTGAGTGTTGAATATGTATATGTGTCCGACACAAGTATATTCAATTTTTTTTAAAATTTTTTTTCATATATTTGGAAGATCATACCTTCATACCCATGTTTGGATATTATCGTACACATGTGTTAGACACGGGTACTTTAGGAAAAATGAAGAGTCTGGGTTACATAGCTTATTTGTGCTTTGATTTTCTTTTTCTTTTTTTCTATTTCTGCTTTCTTTTATCTGAAAATAATGTAGTAAAATGTTTGTTTGAATGATCTGTAGAAAGAACAAAATTATTTGATCTAGTAAATGAAATCACTGATGAAGATTTGACCTTGCAATGTAGGTCTGAGTGTTCTAGTTGCTCGGCTCGAGTTCTATCGGCTAAGTTTCATGTCTGATCTTGACGTCCAGATTCCTACTGCCTTTGGTAAGCATTGCCCCCTCTTATTGATCTCTACCCCCTCATACTAAATTGTATTGTTCATGGAAAATCTAACTTGTATGCTATGCGGTGTTGCTAGATCCGTTTGCTGACGCAAATGCTGAAGACTCTGGTGCTGGTGCCAAGGAGTACGTGCACATTCGTATTCAGCAGCGGAATGGTAGAAAAAGCCTGACTACTGTCCAAGGGTTGAAGAAAGAATTCAGCTATAACAAAATTCTCAAGGACCTTAAGAAGGAGTTCTGTTGCAATGGCACTGTCGTCCAAGACCCTGAGTTAGGGCAGGTGTGTGTCTAACCTCCTAAGAAAGTGACCTTGGCCACTTATGTTGCTCTGACTTTTCATTTTTCTTGAAGTACCCGTGTCCGATCTATATCTGAACAAGGGTTAGGGGATATGATCCTCCAAAAACCCTCCAAATACATGAAAATCTTGAAAAAAATTGAACATACCTGTATCGAACACATACCCGTGCCTGACACTGACACCTAAATCCGAGTAACATAGTTGGCCACCACTGTCTTTGTTCTCCATTTTTAAGTTTATTATGTACTTGGTTTATGTGTAGGTTATTCAACTTCAAGGCGATCAAAGGAAGAATGTCTCCACTTTTCTTGTTCAGGTTATTGTCATTACCCTTTGGTTTATATATTCTTAAAACTGGCATGGCTAAAAGATTCAACAGAGCAATCATCTTTTTTTTTTTTTTTGGCTTGGTTCATGCATGTACGGAGTAACTGAAGTTTTAGTTTAGGCCTATGTTACCCGGACTCCTTATTTTTCCTAAAGTATCCGTGTCCGACATTTGTTTCCGACATGTATTCGAACACGAGTATGATCTTTCAAATATGAAAAAATTGAGCATACTCGTGTCGGATACGTACCTACTATGTTACTTCGACTCGGATGTGAGTGTCTGACACGGGTATGTTTAGTTTTTCCAAAGTTTTTTCATGTATTTGGAGGATCTTTGGAGGGTCATATCCCCATACCCATGTTCGAATATGCGTCGGACACGAATGTCAGACACGGGTATTTCAAAAAAAATGAAGAGTCGGAGCAACATAGCATACCTGTATCCAACACTCACTCCCAAGTCCGGGTAACATAGGTTCGGTCATGTTGTTCAAGTTCTTAATTACCATTCTCTTTCGTTTTTTTGAACAGGCTGGCATTGTGAAGAAGGATAACATCAAAATCCATGGTTTTTAAGTTGCAGCTGCAAAATTTTCTGGGAGTCTAGCCTCTCCTTTTCCTAGCTGAAAATCCTACCTGATGAACTATTTGTTATATCTATTCTGTTATATTATCTCTATGTTGGTTTGATACTTGATTTATGCAACCTGTGTTTCTTGTGCTTTCTACTCTTGGCCTATATGGAACTATTATTTTTTCTCTTTCTCACATGTTTGTTGCTATATATGTTATCTAGACTCCGGAATTAGTGTCTTACACGGCTATGTGTCCGACATAAATATGCCTTATTTTTTAAAGTTTTTTTCATATATTTAGAAGATCATTATATCGAATATGTATTGGACGCGAATACTTTAAGGAAAATAAATAAAAAGTCCTAGTAACATAGGTTGCCACTATCATTTGAAGCTAAAACAACTTGGCAGGGTATTCTCATTTACATCTGATTTGGCTAGTTGTCAAAGTCACAAGATATGTGATATGGGATGGCGTTTATAAACTTTTGCTTAAACCTCTGTTCTTATTTGGGTACTTGATTGTGTTGTTAAATTTGAAGATGTTTCCCAGTGTATGGTTACTGGTAAACTTGATAATATTGGACACGATATAATTATATGATACGAAAAAAATAATTAAATCATTACACGAAAAAAATAAAAAAATAAATACGAAATAAATATACGAATATGTTAAAATTTATATAACACAAACTATTAACAAGTTAAATTTTATATAAATATAAAACATTTTAAATGTGATTAGACAGTGAAAAAAATACACAAACATGATATAGATATACAAATTGTTAGGTCTAGTTAGTGGTTAAGTTTTGGTGCATTTTCAATTGTTTTTGCTCATAGCTCAGTTCCTAATTTCTCCAAAGCAATTGAGCTGAGTTTGAAGTCCATATATTAGAGTGAAGTTAAGATAGCTAATTTTGACCATTTTCTTTAAACAATTTTTATTGTTTGATCCAAAAGTCATGGTTATTCGATTTCCAACTTAATAGCTCTCACTTTGCAATAAATATAGTTTCTTTATTTTTATTTTTTTCCCTTCTGAAATCTCGTTGTTGTTTCTCATGAAAAGGATATGAAGAATATATAGTATGTTATCTAGATACGGATGAGTGTCAGATATGAATATGTGTTCGATACAAAATTTTTTTTAAAGTTTTTTCATATATTTGGAATATCATATCCTATATTCATATCTGAATATGTGTCAAACCCAGATATTACATATATTAAAAAATGAAGTGTTCGGATAACATAAATTATACACATAAGTAATTGATTTTCTTTGTATTTCATTGAAATTTGAATGATTATGAAAAAGTCTAGACTTGCTCATAGGTTGGATTGGGTCACGGCTCGAAATTGTTTTTTCCCTTACCCAAGTTCGTTTCAAGCCAACTCGAAAGCTCGTTTTATTATTTTAAAATATTAAAATATAAAAAATATTTTTATATTAATATTAATATATATTTTATAATTAAATTTAAAATAAAAAATATTTTTTATTTAATGAATAATAATTCGGATTGAGTCGGGCCTGTTCAAATTATCAAAATCTTTATCTAAACCCGGTCCAATTTGGACTGGACGGGTTATCCGGCACTTGAGTAGATGTATGAAAAATCCAGATATGTTAATACAATGTTTTAGTATGCAAATAATGTGGAAGATTGACATCACATACAACAATGGCTTCTATAGCAACATTTTGATGGTTGGAGCAAAGCACCATAGAATTCTAACCACTAAGCCAGGATTCAATCTTGAAGTATATATTATTTTCTTCTTCCAAATCAAATCATTTGGAATGCAACAAAACAAGATAATTTCATTATTTCTTGAGTGGGCGAAAAACATCATCTGGTTTACCTTATGGCTATGTCATCTTGGCCTGTGATTACAACATGAATCCAAAGAATTTTGACTTTTTAGGTCGCGAAAAATAACTTGGTTAATAAAAAAAATGAATTTTCAGTTAACAGAAAATTAATTATTATTATTATTTTTTTTTATAAAAAATGTCTTACGATTTTGAAAAGTATAAGACATTATATTTTTCGAAAGTTGAAGTAAAGCAAAAGAGTTGATCTCCTAAGTATAAAGATCGCCCTTCTTAAAGCAAATAAAAAAAAGATCGATCCCCTAAGAATAATAATTAAAGTAAAAAAAGCGATTCCTTAAATGTAGGGATCAGTCATTTTTATGTCAATTTGGATATTTTGAAAAATAACGAAAATTATTTTACATAAAATCATTTAAACAATTAAAAATATCAACTGTTACTCATAAAATAAATCGATTTTTCAAAAATTATTTTTCGCGAAATAAACCTTTATACGATGAAAGAATTTCAACACTGCATCAAGATTTATAAGGATACAAGGAAATAACAGTACCTTTTTTAAATATTTCTTATGAAGTTTCAAGGCCTCATTACAAGCTTTCTTGGCATCCAAACTTCCAGTTATGTCATTCAGAATCTGAAAAAAAAAAAAAAAAAAAAAAAAAATATGAAAACAAGAAAAAAAGACAGGTAAAGCTTTAAGACAACATAAACTATCTAGAAAAATGCAACAAAAAAAAAAAAAAATTCATTGTGTCCGAACGTGTTCAGCCAAATCTTAACTATGTTTTGACCGTATTCGATTTTATATTTATTTATTTTTTGACATATATTCGAGTGTTCGACATGTATTACATATTGTCGAAACCATATCCGTATCATACATGTGTTAGACACTTTGACACTCCCGTAATAGAAATGCCCATTGTGCATACACACTTATTTCAGCAATGCATGATGGGCTGTTCCAGGTGAATTATTGCTCAACTTTTATGTTCATTTATAGACAGGTATTATCGTTATTCCCCAAGTAATCCTAGACAGGAAAAGCTACAAACTATGTTACCATGGCTCTTCATCTTCTTCAAAGTATCCGTATCCGATATTTGTAATCGACATATATTCGGATATCAGTATAAACTATAAAAATATGATTCTTTAAATATATAAATTAAAAAAAAAATTAAATTAAATATACCCTTATTCGACACTTACCTGAATACGGGTAACATTGGCTAAAAAAATGTAAGCTCACCTTAACTACATCATCAAGGCCCCGAGCTTCTTGCAGGAGCTTTGAGCTCTTATCTTTTAAGACACTGGCAACAAGGAAAATAGAAATGGGGAGAGGGGCATCAGAGCTTTTAATTTTCAGATTTTCTCTCTCATACTTCCCACACCGACGGATTGATTTTGCTTTTCCTTTAAAATCCTCACTATTTGATTCAGGTTCTTCATATAGAGAGAACAAGTCAGGATCATATTCCAGAGCCCACATCATCTGTACAAAGTTTAGGTAACCAGACAAACCAACTTTATGAGTAAAATTCATGAACAATGCCGGAATTTGATTTGTTCATGGACTGGATGGGTTTTCGATTTGGAATTTTTTCATCTTATCTAGATTCGATCCCCTGATCCGAATCACTATTTATAAAAAATTTTAAAAATATTTTTATATTTTATAATGAATTTTTTTTTTAAAATTATTTTTTAATAAATGAACAGTGATCCGGGTCGGGTAACAAAAACTCCTATCCAAGTCCGGCTCAATATGGGTTGGACCGGACGGGCTATCCGATCCATGAGCAAGTTTAGTCAGAATACAGAAAGTACATATTTCATGTTAGTCATGAAATTGTTCCCTATGTTATTCTGACCCTTCATTTTTTCTTAAAGTATCGGTGCCCTACATCTAGAGGTGGTCATGGGCCGGGCCGCGGCCCTTTTTTTTTCCTCTGCCCAGGCTCGGCCCTGGGTAGCCCAAGCCCGCCCGTTTAGGCCCGAATCACTGTTCATTGGAATAAAAAAAATATTTTTTTTATTTTTTTTATAATTAAAATCACTGTTCCGGGCCGGGCCAGCCCGGAACATAAATTATCCTGCCCAGGCCCGGCCCGTGAGCAGGTCTACCTACATCCATGTTCGACATATATTCAAATATGAGTATTGAGTATAGGATACGATCATCCAAATATATGAAAAAACTTTTAAAAAAAAATTGAGCAAATCCATGTCGGACATATACACATATCAAGCACTCATACACATATTGGACTCGGGAATGAGTGTCAGATACGGGTATATGTCCGACACGAATATACTCAATTTTTTTGAAGTTTTTATGTATTTAGAAAATCATATCCCATACCCATATCTAAATATGTACCAGACACGAGTATCAAACACGAATACTTTTGGAAAAAAAAAAAAAAAAAAAACTCGGAATAACATAAATCACAATTCTTATGAAATTGTATTGTTTCCAAGGAATGATATCAGGTATTTCACAAAGCATTTTAGCATACAATTTGAATTCAGTAAAATCAGTCAAAAGGAATAGAAGTGTTGAACATACCTCCCATAAATACAATGAATCACAAAATGAGAACTCCCGACGAAACAAAACCATTAGCATTCGAACAGCAAAGAGATAGTCACCTCCGCCCAGTGTCTCTGTAAAACCAATATAAGAAAAAAAAATAATGCATATCCGTGTCCAACGCAAATTCGAATTTGGGTATGGGGATATGACTCTCAAAATACATGAAAAAACTCTTAAAAAAATTGAATATACTCATGTCGGTTACCCGTATCCTACACTCACATCCGAATCCGAGTAAAATTTCATTTCATACCTAAGTGCTGATGAAGTTTTGGATCAATAACTTGATTTACTGCAGCCAAATGACAAAGTTGTGCCTCTACCCCAACCGAACTCTCAGTGCATCTGAAATTTCCTCGCTTTAAGATTTAAAATAGGAATACATATCATAAGAAACTGGTAATAAAGCTGAAAGCAAGGAAACCCTAAAAAGAAAATGAGTATGGATCATGGTAAGTCAAAAGAGTCATGTAACTAATTGGTAAATCAAAAAGTCATGTAACTAATCACTATATTACCTGGACTCTTCATTTTTCTTAAAGTACTCGTGTCCGACATATATTAATCGGATATAGATATGAGGATATGATCCTCCGACATAAGGAATAGGAGTTAGAAATCCACCTAAATACGAAATGAGTATGGACCATGGTAAATATAAAAGTCATGTAACTAATAACTATGTTACTCCGGACTATTCATTTTTCTTAAAATATTCGTGTCCGATATATATTCGGTATGATCCTCCAACATAAGGATCAAGAGTTAGAACTTCATCTAGAAAAGAAAAAGGAACTTAATTCTCAACTCTAGAGATGCATAAACATATATCTTAACCCACTAGGAGCTAGAACTTAGTGTCTTAGTCCAATACTGGAAAATGGAGATAGTGCATATGAAAAGATAAGCCACCATGCTGCCATAGTTTTGCAATAAACAAAGTGGAATTATGTTGTTCCGGTTTTTCATTTTTTTTGAAGTATTTGTGTTCAATGTCCTTATCCGACGCATATTCGAAAATAGGTATGAAAATAAGATCCTCCAAGGACCCTCTAAATACAATCATAAAAAAAAATTAAACATATCCGTATTGGACACATATCCGTGTTCGACACTTATACCCGAATTCGAGTAACATAGGAGAGAAAAATAAAAGGGGAAAAAGAAAAAAAGTAAAGGTACCAATCTGCGCATCAGACGCTCAAAACACCAAAATGCATCAGCTTCATCTTCAAGAAGAATTATCATGGGGGAGCATAGATCACTCATTCCTGCTCAACATTGTAATTGCACTTAGCTTTCAGAATTAGAATTATTAAAAAAATTGCATATAAAAAGAATGATTATTCTCTGTTATAAAAGAGATAAAATTAGACCTAACACGTGTATTTTGTTATGTTTGTGTATTTTCATATATATAATCGTATTATATATTTATATAAATTTTGATACGTTAATAATTAGTGTTATATAGATTTTAGACACATTTGTGTATTCTTATTGTGTTCATATTAATTTTTTCGTGTCGTGTAATTATATATGTCCAAAATTACTGAATCATAAAGATTACAATAGGATACATATAACCCATTAACCATCTAAAGACCTCCTAACCATGTTGTTCTTCAAGTCAACGAAACCTTAAAGTTGATAAATTTTCTTCCTTAATTTAGATATCTGTTGTTGTCAAGGGAAAATTAAGAAAATACTTCAGAATGTATAAGAGAGAGAGTGCAAGCACAGTGTTTGTATGTATGGAGAGAGAAAGATGAAAGAAGGATTTACACCTATGTTCGACTCTTTATGTTTTTAAAGTATTTATGTCCGATACATATTCGAACATAAATATGATAATATAAATTTTTAAATATATAATAAAATTTTAAAAAAAAATTGTACACACCCTATCCGATACTTACCCCGAGTTCGGATTTACAGTATGCCATTTCTTTGGGTATGATAGGGATAGGGTTTTTAATCTTGTAAGCCTATATCTATATTCTGTCACCATAATGTCAAGCACATGCTACAGTCACATGCTAATGAAGCAAGACTAAGCGTCTAAACTATGGCATTTTAAGGTAAATTAACAAGAAAAATGTTAGTAGTTGTTTAATGAGACTTTTATATAAAAAAAATTATAATTAATATATTAATTTTTTTTTAAATTCAATAAAAATAATATATTAAATATAATTTTTTTTAAATAATTTTTAATTAATATTTATATACATTCGTTAATCGAATTCAATAAATAAATATATTCAAAGTTGGTGAGGCAGTCAAAAATCCAGAAAACTATAAGCAGCATCAGTTTAGAAAGAAAAGTTGATGTAATTATTAGTGACCTTGACAATAGCCAACATCTGAATCTATCCAGGCATAAACAGAGAGAATATCCCAAAGTTTTGACAAATTCTCTTGCTTCTCATAGAATACTAAACTCCTGTCTGTTCGTTTAACATCAAGACCTGACACCAAAAACCAAAATACAAGGAATGTGATCATTACTAATTAATAGAAGAAACCACCACATCAAAATCAAGTCATGTTATTTTGATTTTTTATTTTTTAAAAATATTTATATATGATATATGTGTTCGATACATATTTAAATATAAATATAAGATATAATTTTTTAAATATAAAAAAAAAAATTAAAAAATATGAGTATATTTTTATCACATACATATCTGTTTATCCGACATTAAATTCGAAAAAAAAAAGACATGCAATTGAAATAGAAAACAACAAACAACCTATTTGATGTAATGTAAGCATCCACTGGATTACTTTCTTGTCCAAAGGACCATTACTGGTTAGCTCCTTGACCATTTCTGTACCATTAGCATTTGCACCTGAATGATTCATAAATATTTATTAGATTTGATAATATTAGATACGATATAAAAAAAATAATTAAAATATGATAAAAAATACGATATGACATAAAAAATAAATACGGATACGATACGAATATATGAACATGTTAAAATTTATATAACACAAATTATTAATATATTAAAATTTATATAAATTTAAAATATTTTAAACACAATTATAACGTAAAAAAAACATTCAAATACATGAATTTTTAGATCTAATATTAATATATGATTTATTTCACTTTCACCAAAATATTATTTTGAACAGGGAAGTGGCAGGAACTTGCCTGGATTTGTCTCTAAAAGTACTAAAGGGTCTTGAATAGGCTGACCATCTTCGGTGATTACAGGTGCTGTAATAAAATTACCACTTCCAATAACAGGAAACGTTTCACGACATTCATTCTTCCATCTACCATATTGCACCCTGAGATATACAAGTGAGAAAACAACACTCAGAAAATGTATCTCCTCGTGTGGAAATTCACACCCAACCTGCGATATATTATTCGTTTTGATTCAAAAAATTTACGATTTTATCTCATAATTAAAAAACGTCTTACAAATATGTGTTTAAATCTCAACTTATATATCATAACGAATTCTAAAAAAATTGATCTCTCAAAGATTCAATAACCGAATAGTAGCAAATTATGAAACAGGAGAAATGGACAACCTTCGATGCTGTCGTATCTGCTCCCTTTCATCGAATGTGCTCTTAGGATCATAACAGCCAAGTAGAAACTCCCAAACTTCTCCTCTAATTGATGGATGGATCCCCTATGTTTGCCCAAACAAAAATAATAATAATAACAATGCCAATAGATTGAGACCAAAACAAATAA
Organism: Fremontodendron californicum; assembly: GCA_030761205.1. Classification (NCBI taxonomy): domain Eukaryota; kingdom Viridiplantae; phylum Streptophyta; class Magnoliopsida; order Malvales; family Malvaceae; genus Fremontodendron; species Fremontodendron californicum. The sequence goes on from JAULJL010000030.1 coordinate 22,283,962, forward strand.
GCATATATGTTACTCTGACTCTTCATATTATTTAAAGTATCCGTGTCCGACATCCGTATCCGACCATATTCGAACATAGATATACGGATACGATCCTTCAAATATATATAAAAAAAAACTTTAAAAAAATTGAGCATATCCGTATCAGATACATAACCGTATCCGACACTCACTTTCGAATCCGAATAATATATATATATATATATATATATATATCTTGGTGATGCTGCTTTCCAGCATGATTGACAGCAGGCAACTAAGACACTTTGCTAGTTACAAAGGATACCAATTATATGAACAAAGCAACATCATCCATGTAGCTTTCAAGCCTGATATATATAAGGATAGCAATGATTTTGAATGAATTACTCTGGAAACTTAAATATCAAGATATTTAGCATAACTACACTTTTATTTGAATAAGGGATTTAAATATTGATTGTAACGCAATATTATAGTCGCTTATTTGTGATTTCAGTTCTCTCTGATGTCGATATTCACCACAATTGATCGCGATAACATTTGTTACGTCCGCAACCGCGATATATGCAACGCGACCGAAAATATATCCAAAAAAAAAGTTGAACATGAATATGCACTTACCCCACGATGGATTCGATGTAGAGTTTTTACTATATCCAGATGCCCATCTAGAGAAAATGCAGCTTGCCATTTTCTTACACTTAGAGTTTTACCAGGCTGCATAAGCAAATTAAAAAGAAAGCATCTTTATTGAATCACAGCACCATTTTTTTTAACAATTACAGCAGAAATCAGCCTCATTTACATAATCAACAAAGATAAAGAAACAATATTCTTTAAACAGGACGCAGAAATTTTGGCCATGAAAAACATCGACAATTTAGACATAATACGACAGGAAAAAGTAACATGAACACAACACAAATACACGAACATGTCAAAATCTATATAATATGAATTATTAATGTATCAAAATTTATATAAATATATAATAGCTTAAACACAATTAGGACACATGAAAATATTCGAATACGATACGAATACATGTATTATCAGTTCTAATGATACATATGTATAAATTCAAGATCAAATCTCAAAATCATTCAATCAAATCCAAATGAACAGCCCTCTAATGGATAAGTTCACTTGAGCTAAAATTCAATAAAATTAGAACCAATAATAAAGCAAAAAAAGAAAGGCTTTTTTCCTATAAATCTAATCCAAAATATAAACATTTATGTATGCATCATCACATGATTAATGAACCCCATTACATAAAATATGCTTCATTTTCAACATTTTCAACATTTTCTTAAACATTGATCCAAATTTTCAATTTTTTTTTTTCAATTAATAAAAACAAACCTTGATCTTAAATTTGGTTATTGGCACATCAGTGCATTGAGGCCGAACCTCATAATAAGAATCAGCAGGTTCTGCAGGAGCCCCCCACATTTACCAAGAAATTTCCTTTTTGCAACAAAAAAAATTAAGATTTTTCTTTGTTTTTTTATTGCAGCAGCAGCACCAAAAGCTGGAACCTTTGAATAAAAAAAATAAATACGCAGAAAGGAAAAATCAAAGGAAATGTAGGGGAAGGTTGAGAAAATGGAGGGCCTAGCCAAGTCAAGTTCTTCAAAGAACAAATAAAAGGAGAAAAAGAGAGTATATATTTCTTTTTTTTTCTTACAAAAATAAAACAAAAAGGCTCTTTTTCTTTTTGGTTAATTATGGTTTTATTTGGTGGGTGCCATCTCACAAACATAAGGACATAACAAACCAAAAAGAAAACAGTTAGCCGTTTTATTCGTTAATTTTAACCGTCTTGCCTTTTGTTTCTCTGTCTTTGACTCTTTTGTCTAAATTTAACAGCCATAGAATTTGACAGTTCGTATTAGCAAAGAGAAGAGACTGCTGTTAAAGATCACCGAAGCTTTAGTAAAATTAGCAAGAGTCTCAAAGAAATGTCCTTCTCATGATTGTCTAACCTTCTCAATCTTTTTACTAGATTAGTCAGCTTGAAAGTAAAAATAACGGTCACAAATGCAATATTACAGTTGTTATTTTGTGATTTCGATAATCTCTATCATCATCGATATTTATCATAATTAACTGGAATAGCAATCATTACGTATGTAACCACGATAAACATAATGCAATAAAAAAAATACATTCGCAACCATTTGAAGCTGAGCTGCAACTGCTTGAGTACTTTCTGAAGAATGCACAGGTTCTGGAGAATTTGACAGTGCATTTTAATGTAGTAGAGAGACGAAAATCAAATCACTGAAAGACTTATTAACTTTTATGTTCTTCAGATTCAGATGGATATGAGTTTACTCAATTTTTTTTTAACTTTTTTCATATATTTAGAAGACCATATCCTCGTATTCATATTTAAATATGTGGCAAATATATATCGAACACAAATATTAAAAAAAAAAAATGAAGAATTCGAATAATATATATTAACTTTACTAAGAGTCTCGATGAAATGCCTGGCCTTGACGATTATCAGATTGTCACTGGAACTATAGTATTGCCATGGATGACTCCAGCTAGTTTCCAAGTTCAAATTCTGATTTACAAAGCTTGCACTTAATTTGTTTCTTGTGTAAACTCATATCCATGGATTGGCTTAATAGTAGATATTAGTTCAAAATTATGTTATTCGGACTCTTTATTTTTTTTAAAATATTCGTATCCGACACTATGTAAAATACATATTCGGACATAAATATGAATTATGATCATATAAATATATGAAAAACTTTAAAAATTAAATATAATAATGAACATATATTCGTATCCGATATTTACCCTAAATCCGAGTATATGTTCAACGTCGATGGTTCGGCGCGTGGTAACCCAGGTCCTGCGGGGATTGGCGGTATTTTGCGCGACAATCAAGGTATGGTGAAAGCAATTTTTTCTAAATCTATTGGTTCTGCTAAGGCATTTGAGGCTGAATTAAGGGCCGTTAAAGAAGCCTTCCTCATTTTTGGTGCTTCGTCTTGGGTGCTATCCCATAAACTTATAATTGAATGTGATTGTCAGATGGTTGTTGCTTGGGTTAGGAATCCGAGTAGAGCCCCATGGCGGATTTTGAGAATTATAAGATCTCTAGAGTTTGTTCGAACTGCGGTTCAAAACTGGGAAATTGTTCATATTCTGAGGGAGGCTAATGGTGAGGCTGATAAGCTAGCCAAATCTGGTGTCAATAGGGTGTCAGATTTGTTGTTTTATAGTCCTTAGTTTTGTTTTGCAGCATGCTGTTTCTCTGGTTTGTAATAAGGACATCTTTTTTGCAATAAATCATGCTTTTCAAAAAAAAAAAATGTTCAATTATGATAGTTCTAGGAATTTTCTATTCTTCTTTTATGACTAGACCAAATGTTTGTTTAGACAATTTGGAAGTCAGAATTGGTGACAATTTTGATGACCCAAACTCAAGTTTTGTCAATATCATCGTGATCAACAAGTTTTCTTCCTTCTCATCCTCCTATTTTCTTGTTTGACTTCATTTTTGCAGCATTTTAGGGTTTTTTTTCTTCTTCACAATTTATGCAATATGGCTTCTTCTTTTTCTTTGGACTTATATAAATAATAGCAATTTCAAGTGTTCGATAGGGACTTAAGCAACTATTTCCTTTAGGCTAAATTTATAAATAAAAAAACTTTAAATTTTATCATTTTATTTAACTAACACCAATACTACCCATTTCCCCACCCCCAAAACTTGACATTTCATTATATAATTGGCTAAAATTAGATAATAAACCTACACTTCACCCTCACAGAGAAGGTAATTCGTGTATTTTTGTCTATCGTATTCGTCTATTTTTATGTGTTATAATCGTATTTTTGCAATGATTAAAAAACTGGATCGGATCGATTGATTCAATTGGTTCAACTGGGAATCGGTACAACCGGCAGTTCAACTACATATATAGAATCGAAAAATATGTGAACCAACCAGAACCGGTAATTAATTGGGAACCGAATATCGATTAATCCGAAAAAACCCGACAAAACCAGATCTGTAATTTTTTGTATGATTTGAGTTTTTAAGCCCAATTTTATAAAACCCACTGATTTTGATCCAAATTATTGTCTTTAACAGATTTGAAAATTAAAGCCCAAATAAAAATTAATAAATAAAGCCCATTTTCTTTAGGTTTAGGTCTTTACTCTTTAGGGCATCTTTCACTTTAAATCTTTGATCAATCTTTCACTTTAAATCTTTGATCATTCTATCTTCTATCTTCTATCTTCTATCTTCTTCAGTTCTGTGTTGTCTCGCTTTTTAATACTGCCATTGCCTGAGCTTATTTCCCTTTTTCTTTTTCTAGTTTCGCCCTTTTTCTCTTTTTTGTGTTTGTGTTATACTGTTGTTTATATCCACATGAGCCATTTGAATTGCATTACTTTTAAGCTTTAATAGTGTTATAATTATGGCCTATGAAAGAGCCATGACAGCCCAATAATAATCCAGAACATACATTCGTTTTTAAGGTGATTTAGTCATTCTTGATCTACATCTACAATCCCAAAAGGATACTCACCACCAATAAAATCCCAATAAAACTTTTCTTAAATGTATAGATTCTATCTCACAAGTGGTGGTGGTGATTTTTTTTAAAAACCAAGGTTCCTATTTATAGGTGAGCATTCCTTTTAACTCATCAATACTATTCAATGTGAGATTAGAACTCCACTTGGCTCAACCAAGTTACTTGACGTGGGATGAGCACTTCTCAATGAGGACTTGGACTCAACATATTCAACACTAATTTCATTTTTTGAGTTATGTTGAACCGGTAAATTCAACCGGTTGAACTGGTTGAACCGATAACCGAAGGTCTGATCGGTTCGACTTTCTGTCTAATTTTTTATTAATTACATTTTTGAAATTCAAATCCCAATATTTACAATTCTTTTTTTTTTTTTCAAGTTACAACCTTCTTTTTATATATATATATATATATATATATATATATATATATATATATATATAAAGTTGTGGCCAGTTCACATGAAATGAAATGAAAGAGTTAGGCATGATTTTCAATCAACATAAAAAAACAAATTAGGCTTTGGGAGTAAATATGTTAAAGGATCAGGTTACCCATCCAAACTCAAAGGTCCGTCTGATATTTGAGAAGGTTTGGACAAAAATATTAGACTTGGAAAATAAGCTTTGGCAAAAAATGAGGCCCGTTTAAAAAATGGATCAGGTCTTAACTCCAACATTCAAAGTTCGAACTTGGCTCGTCTCGTTTTTCAATAATATAATATAATATAATATTTTTATATATATTATATTATTTATATCATATATAGATTAAATATATATAATATTATAGTGTGAATATTAAAAAATATATTAAATTGTTTATTTTTAAAAACTTAAATCATTAAAAATTAAATAAAATAACATTTAAAAAAAAGAATTTTAAAAAAAATATGAGTGGGTATAAACGGATTTCGACTATCCATTTATAAATATGGACGAGTTTAGATAGAATTTAAAATCTATATTTCAAGTTGAACCGAACTTAAACTTAAATATATATATATATATATGATATTGATATTATATATTAATCCGATCTTGCATATCTTGCATGAAAACCTCTATTTGGGAGCTTATAGAACTTTCTCCATAGCTTATTTTTTCGATGGCTTGTTGTCCTCTTTAAACTCCAATAAAAACTTTCCAAAAAAACCAAAAAAAAATCTCTTTTTTATTTTTCCTTTATCTACTTTTTTATTTTTTTATATTACCTTGATCATTAATAAAATCAGCTTTTTTAGTTAAAAAAGAAAAAAAAGAAAGTGGGTAAATATTAAAAACATCCATTCTACATTAGAATAATTTTAATTATTCAATGACATAATAGGCAATTTAAAGAAAGAAAACGAAGAAAAAATTTTTTAAAAAAAATTATAAGGATGAAATTATCCCCAATAAAAAGATCACTTATTTTCAAATCCCTTTTTCGCCAACACCTGAAGCTCTATTGCTCCCTTCTTCTTCTTCTTCTCCTGAATCTATTATCAAATCTACAGCCTTCATAATTTGTTCTCACTTCACCATCACCCCATATTTTTCTTCCTCTCCCCACTTCATAGCAATTTTTGCTCCCACCCTCTCCCCAATACCCAATACTTGCACCACAAGCTTTTCATTGAAAAATTGATCAGCCAAGAAAGGCCATGTTATTAGTATGAGAATGGTGAGAGAGGGTATCAAAATGATTTGTGAGTGAGGGTTAATTTAGCATTGTTGTTGAAAAAAATTTGAGTTGAAAAAAGCTTGGTTTGAAAAAAGTGAGTTTAAAAAATGTGATAAAAAACTGTGATTTAAAATATTTTAAGTGTTTAACATTAGTGTGAAAATTTTTAGAAAAGAATGAGTTTAAAAAATGTGGTTTAAAATTGTGGTTTAAAATATTTTGAGTTCGGTCAGAATTGACCGGTGTAACTATGGTGTTATTTTAGAAAAGGGTGGACAATAGGGTTGGCATTGATGCTTAGCTTATGGTGTACATTGGAAATCTGTGGTCTAAAATGCTTTGGAAAAGCTACGAGCAAGTTAAATTTAAACCTTCATTAACGTGTAAACCTTAAACGTCCTCGTTTCATAGATATTGTGGGTTTACTTCCAGTTTCTGGTGTGATTTACGAGTTACTTTCCAAGTCTGTTTTCCGGCCATTGATGCTGCTTTTTTTTTAGAGACAATATGGAACGAGGGAGAGCAAAGAAGTTACAGTGGAAGGGAGATTTGCACCAGATTTTAAGCATGCAGCAGTTTTTCTACTTCATGAGTTTATATTTTTTATCTGAGAGTTTAGAGTTTTGATGATTCATATTGACAGATTTGTTAATTAGCTATGATTCTTTCATTGTAGACTACTATGGTATTCCGACTTTTCATTTTTCTTGAATTATATGTATCCGACATCTATGTCCGACATATTCGGACAAAAGTATAGGGTATGATCTTCCAAATATATGAAAAAACTTTAAAAAATTGAACATAACCGTATTGAATACATACCCATATCCGACACTCATCCTCGAATCCGAGTAAGTATTCGAGTAAGTGGGCTTTGCAAAGTAACTACAAATTAAGTTCTTATTCACTGAATTCAATTTCATTACACTTTCTTAATTTATGAACAAGTCAGAATTTCTCCTCTAAGATTACTACCTGCTTCCATACTTGATAGACAAATATGCAGTTAGATTCTGCTAGTTGCTTCTAGGGATTAATTTATTGCAAGGATTCTTCTGCACATGTTTTTACCTTTCAACATAGAGTTTTGTGCTTGGCATTGTTTGCATGCAGAAAGAGGACTTCCGCCATTCGATAATATCAGATCTTCAGGATGTGAATGATTATATGACTAGGAGGCGTCTTGCTGTGTATTCTTCCCTTCTTCTGGTTCATTGCTTGTAGTTAAGTACTCGAGAGCTGTTACGACATCACTCATCAAAGGTCGAACAGATGGTTCTTCCTGTAGACACATTGCTGCAACTGCAAGTGCTTGGTGGAGACTCTTAATGGGATAATTCCCATCCAACAATGGATCAACCATTGATGTGAAATTCCTTCTGTCTTTGAATAGGGGTGTTGCCTGCATGAAAAAAAGGGGATATAATCAGTGTTATGGAAGGTTGCAAGTTAGAAATGTATATAGCGATATAGTTTTGGACATGGGTATGGGGGGATACGATTCTCCAAATATATGAAAAACTTTAAAAAAATTGAATAAACCCATGTCGGAGATATACACATATCCGATACTTACCTGAATCTAAGTAACATAAGTTTCATGATTCTTTAGAAGAATAAAACATTTCATATATGCTTACCCAAGTGATAAGATTCTGTTCTTCTGTTGGTTTTGAATTGTCTATTACTCTCCTTCCTGCGATTATCTCCAAAAACACAACTCCGAAGCTGTAGACATCGGATTTTGTCGTCAACTGGCCGGTTAGTACATACTCAGGTGCACAGTAGCCATAGGTTCCCATAACCCTGGTGGATACATGTGACTTATCTCCAGTCGGACCAAGCTTTGCAAGTCCAAAATCTGAGAGCTTTGGATTGAAATCTTGGTCCAATAATATGTTTGATGCCTTAAAGTCACGGTATATCACTTGGGGATTAGCTGTTTCATGCAAGTATTCAAGGCCTTTAGCAGCACCTACTGCAATTTTTATCCTGGTATTCCAATCCAATGGCTTCTTGTCTGGAGGTAAATCTGAAAGGCAGAGTTACAAACAACGGAGTTTGTTCACAAAAACAATACAAATGGAAGTTCTAAAACTGCATGCAAGGAACTCGGGTTTAGTCCAATTGGTTCACCAAAACAATACAAATGGAAGTTCTAAAATTGCATGCAAGGAACTCGGATTAATCCAATTGGTTCATGTAGCCACCTTTAAGATATGGCATCCAACAAGTCTAGGACTCGTATTTCATTATCTGCAATCCCTTCTCCTATCCTCCAAACTAGAGCCTACTTTGTTAAAAAAAAAAAAAATTGCATGCAAGTAAATTGTTTTAATGAAACATTTCACTTAACAGAGTACTTCTGCAAAGAATAACAGATACAAGAAGGTCTTTTCACTTAAAAAGTTTTAAGTTCTGAATCACATTATCCATCTGAGCCTGAAGATATAAGTTATGTTGCTAGTGTTGTATCTATAATGCAAACAACTTAAATGTTAAACATGTAAAGAAACAATAATAATAGAGAAGAAAACAATGAAAAAAATCAGGACACAAAAATTTACATGGTTCGATTAATTGTGTCTATGTTCATGAAGTTGTAATTTTTTTTTTCAAGAAGAGAATAATACATATATGGCAACTATTACAAGATTTTTAACTAAAGCTACTAAACTCTAAAAAATATCTTAAAATCGGACCAAAAATAAAAGAACTAAAAAGGCCCAAAAAACCCAATCAGCTTTCACCTCTGCCCCACGGAGTAAGTCTCTCCAAAAACACATTTCAAATTCATAACAATTTTTATCGGATCGAGTCATCAATTAAGATTATCCCACATAAACAGAAAAAAAAAGTCAAGTTCCACATAAAAAAATCCAACAAAACATACCTAGAAGGTGATCCTCCAAGGAGCCATTTGCCATGTATTCATAGACTAAAATCCTTTGATCCCCATCTGTACAATATCCAACCAATTCTACAAGGTTAGAATGTTTAAGTAAACTCAACATCAAAACCTCAACCAGGAATTCTCTGTTTCCTTGAAATCCATTCCTGTCATGTTGCTTGACAGCAACCACCTGAGTATGATGGAACAACAAGAAGAAAGACAGTTACTACCTAAATATCATGCAAACTATATATTTTTTAATTAAAATCTCTTTTCTATGTTACCCGAACTTTTTGTTTTTCTTAAAATATGTGTCCGATATTTGTGTCTAACACATATTTAGACATGAGTATGAGGGTATGATTATCCAAATATATGAAAAAACTTAGAAAAAATTATGTATAATCATGTCAACATTTACTCCCTAGTCTCTTTTTATTGTAAAGGAATAAAGAGAGAAGATTTCAAATTGTACTTTATTTAGGTTTTTAACATGCCCTTTGTAGACTCTCCCAAAACCCCCTTCACCAACTTGATTGGCAGGGTTGAAGTTGTTAGTGGCTGTGCATATCTCACGGTAATTGAAAATCTTGGCAGTTATATTGCCTTTACCCCTTTTTGTTATTTCTTGGCTGATGTATCTCTTTCTGCTCTTATCTGCCAAAAAGAGAAAAATTTGTTCAAACATCAATCAACCACCTGGAGTTTTCAGCCAAAAGAGAAAAAAAAATTGTTATGTTATCAGAACTTTTCATTTTTTCTAAAGTATCCGTGTTCAACATCTGTATCCGACACATATTCGAATATGTATATGATCTTCAAAATATATGAAAAAACTTTAAAAAAAACTGTATCCGATACTCACCCGAGCCCGGATAACATAGGTGATGATATAAGACCTCAACAAGGTGAGTGTAACCAAGGATATCAGGAATTAAGCTGATCATGGCATGGCAATAGTTAACATCTATTCCAATGCTCAATTAATCAATTAAATTGTTTTTTCATGATTTTAAAAGAAATCCAGAAACTTGAAACATACAATCTTTAAACTGACATTTTTTTTTGCATAGCATTCATGAAATTGAGATTTGAATAAAAAATTAGGTTTAGAAACTACATATGCAAAAATAAGTTAATTCCTCCATTACATGCTGATGGATGACAAAACAAAGATATGGGAACTATTTCTGACACAAGAAATATATGAAAACTTGATGCATATTCTCAAATCGATAACTTCTTCTCTTATTCTCAAATTGCGGATGCAGCTTCTTTTGTACAAAAAAACAATTTACGAGGTAAAAATTGTACCACTTTTAAAGGAAATATTGGCAAATGAAGCCAAAGTCTTTGTGTCATGATATTCCTTGATGCTCTTCTCTAATGACCTTTTGCTTAGTCTCTCTTCTGACATGCAACATGAAAAACAGTTCATTTTGGTTCTTCCTTGTGCAAGACAACAACCAAAATTCTTGAAACCAAATGTTTAATATGCTGATCAAGTAATAAGAAAATTGACAGCTGAGCTGTAAGAAACCTAACTCCTAAAGGAAACCAAAATCTATCTGGTCCCTCAGGAAGGCACAAGGAACAACAATGTCTCATGATGTTTTGTTTTGCTTCTTCTCTGTCAAACTCCATTGATGCAGATAGCCAAAAATAACTTAATCAGATTTGCTAAATATAGAAGTTGACATATATTTTAGCATTTGTTAACTACCTCTCTCATCATCATAAATTTCATGGTTTTCTATTATGAGCTTTTCTTTCCTTATATTTCCATTCCTTTTAATTCTCATCTTGCCACTTGTCAGGTCAGTTCCAAAAACAAATTTCATGAGCCAGCTACAAATAATAAACCTTACCCAAAATTTTCTTTATCTGATGATGACTTAGGAAAGTGCCAAGTGTCCATTGTAAACAAATTTAGTTGACTCAAATTGTGTAATCATTCTGCTTTATGATTGTTAGTCAAACTATGTTATCGGACTGTTCATTTTCTTTAAGTATTTGTATTTGATATTTGTGATACATATTTGATATAAGTATAAGATATGATCTTAAAACTTAAAAAAATTGAGTATACCCGTATTAAACACAAACTCGTATCGAGACTCACTCCAAGTCCGGATAATATAGATGTTGGGTAAACTAATATATGAACTGGTGGTCATGCTCCAAGTGTTGAAGTGGCTAGAAGTGTATATTAGTGATATGATCCAAAAAATTGTTATTGAAGAGAGACAAATTTTCCTTTCCTTGATTATGTCTATTGAAAGCTGTTTTCAAGTTTTATCAGTACAAGTTGCATGTAAACTGGTTGAGGCCTTACCAGGCATATCCAATTGCATTTGGTATGTTGTTCAGTCAAAACCACTGTTGTTTAGAATGGGAAGATGCTTGTCTTGCTTCTTTTAGAGTACTGCCTATTTTACATATGCTAATAAGCAAGAAGTTATGGAAAACCCAAACAGCTAGTTTCTGTCTTCCTGTAGTCTTGCTTCAATAGTCTTTTTATGTTACTCAGACTCTTCATTTTCTTTAAAATACATGTGTTCGACACATATTCGGACATGCTTATGAGGTATGATCTTCCAAATATATGAAAAACTTTTATAAAAAAAAAAAAAAATTAAGTATACCCGTGTTGGACACATTCGTATCCGACACTCACCTTCGAGTCCGAGTAACATAGGCTACACCACATGACAGCTGAATATGCAAGTTTAGTTTATCTCTCAACCCGTCAGTGATCTCAGAGCAATTTGTCAAGTTCAACACTTGGAACAACTGCTGGCATGTGAATTTAAACAAAATTTAACACTTTATTAACCAAAAGAGGCTTGTAAAGAGTGTAAAAGATATAATAGTGGAAATGAAATTAGACTAGCCTAAGATCTCAACTAGATTGTGAAGAGTAAGTAACCCAAACAACTAAAATTTTAGTTCAAGAATTCAATCCTCCAGGCAATGGTGTTGAAATGAATTTTCTCATAGGACTTCTAATCATTTGAAGTGGCAAAGAAAAGAGGAAAGAAGTGAAGAAGTTGGATATTATCAAAGATTAAATAGAAGCCAAGAACTAGCTGTTCTTGTGTAATATTATATGCAAGTTCCATATGATCCTAGGATCTAGAGAAAGTATTTGCAAAAGAGTGGAAATATATATATATGAATATGGGGGAAAAGAAGGAAAAGAAAGATTCAAGGTGGTTATAAATACAATGAAATATCAGTAAAAGAACAAAAAGATATGCACAGCAATCACTAACTAAGCCAAATTTCCATCCCCAAAACTGCTTGAAATAAGATATTAAGGAGGTATATAATTCTATGTTGCTCCGACTCTTCATTTTTTTTGAAGTACCCGTGTCCGATTCTCGTGTCTGACACATATCCGGACACGAGTATGGGGTTATGATCCTCCAAAGACTCTAATACATGAAAAAACTTAGAAAAAATTGAACATATCTGTGTTGGACACATACCCCTATCCGACACCCACACCCACACCCAAGTCCGAGTAACATACATATAATTACATGCTGCTTAAAACAGAAATGATAAACGTGGAAGGCTGGAAGCAATTCAAACCAGTGTTGTCAAGGTGTGCACCTAGGCGCGCCTACGCCTTGCGCCTTAGTGTTAGATAATAAAAGCGCCTCAGACCCTTTTGGGCTAGGCAAGACGCATTTGATCAGGCACATGCCTGGTACACCTAGGCGAGCTTTTTGTAAGGCTATAGGCATAAAAAAAGCCCGCTTGATTGAAGTTCTTTTTAATTTCTTTTATTTTAACTTTCTTCATTAGATGTACCTTTACTAATAAAAAATGTGATAATATCAAACTCTTTACTTCTCAATATTTGAGTATTTAACAACAGACATAGGACCATAAGGAAATCATGCATATTGGGCAACAACAAAAAATTGCATGTTTTGTAAATAAACCGGACCACTCTTTAGAGTTTATTATCATAATTGTATATCTTAAGCTTATTTTATATATATATATATAGAGAGAGAGAGAGAGAGAGACACATACAAAAACAAACATATACATATACATATTGCGCCTTACTTCACTCATGCGAGCGCTTTTTTTTGCGCCTTACGCCTGAGGCAATATAAGGATTCTAGTGCATAGAGTGCGCCTTGCGCCCTTGACAACACTGATTCAAACAACTAAACTAGAGTTGATTGTTAAAATGCAGCATATTTGTGTAACTTCCCAGAACAATAGTGGTGGACTTATGAATCCTGTAATTTGCAGATGTTGATCATAACTTACAATCAAATTCATAATCTTAAGAGCATTGCATCAATTTAATTCTATGCTCTGAACTCAGCATGTATAAGAAGGATTCAATCCATTAATGACCTCAGAGTAATGTGTGAAGCTAAGATCAGAAATGGTAGAAGAATTGGCAAACTAGGATAGTGTTGAATCTCACTCTATCAACTAATCTAATTCTAAAGGAAGAAGAAGCATGTGTAAATAAAGCAAAAATCAGAAAAACAAAGGAAGAGAAACAATAAATGTTGATTTAGTGTTTCCCATTGTCTACTGCATAATAATCTTACATTTTGGATTAGCTGTTCAACCTTTTCTTTCCAACTCTCACCACCATTAATAGAAGTTAACAACTAGGTTACTAGCTACTGTCACAAAAAACTTAGTTCTAGTTCATGTGCTGCATGTCAATTATGGGATCAGTTACTTACTTACAAGAGAAAGTTGAAAAGAAATAATGCATCAAATAAGCTGCAAGAACTAGCATTAGAAAATCTACTAAATCTATCTGTGCAGATAAAACCAGGGTGTTTGTGCTAATATGGTTCAGATGAACCCCCCTTAAAATGATTCCCCAATTTGTTGCGAAATCTTTATTCCTTCAGCTCAGCAAAAAGTTTTTCAAGCCTGCAAATCCGAGCTTCAAGCTCAAGTCCTAGTGCTAAAAGATCATGAGTGTTACTGCCTTCTCCTCCATCTTTGAGACCTGGTTTGCTCTTGACATCATCTGTAACCACTCCTTTTGATTCTCCTATTGAACTTTCATTCATTGTAACCTCAGCATCCTGTTTCACTTCTGATTTGATCTTTTTAACATCTTCTTTACCAGCAATGAAAGTTGGCACGTTTCGAGTTTCAGCAACTGATAAAGGCGGGACATCAACAGCCAGGGTGAAACCAATCTTGTCAGCCTCACTGATATTTTCCAAGATGGCATCTTTTTGAACAGAACTTTCTATGACAACTTCAACTGGTTTCATATTTGCTTCCATCTTTGCAAGTGTTTCAATTTCTTTAGTTGAAGATAATGGACTTTGAGCACCCAGGGGAGACTCACTCTCACCACCCATTACAATTTCTTCACTGTTATGCTTAGCACTTGTCAACAATTCCCTTATTGTTAATTGATCTTCCATGTCCTCCTCCTGAACCAAATTCCCTGCTTCCACCCCTCTATCTTCATTTTCTTTAGTAAAATTTCCTCTGCTAACTTCTCCACATTTCAAAAGATAATCAGGAGAGAAGAGAATGTGGCACTCTTTTTTACTTACTGAAACATGATGTAATTTTCTTGGACTCCTAGGCCTCCTAACAAATGGCTTGATAGCATGAGCCAGCAGCATTGATTGCTTCCACCAATCTGAGTACTGTGTGGTAACATCCGAGTCAAAAAGCCGCGGTGGTATGTAGAACACTGCGTCATGAATTGGTCTGCTGTAATTCCTCCAAGCAATATCAGGATTTCCATTGCATCTGGCAATGCATCCTGGAAGATCTTGATCCATTCCAAACTGCATCGCAACCCGGTGTGGGAGATACTGCTCTATGCTTTCTAGTCCAACAAGCTCACTTACCCTCAAACATCTAGCAAAGGACTGAATCTCTTGGTTCAAACCAGAATCAATTAATATGAACTGTTCCTTATCAGCATAAAACTTTGGCAAAGACCAATCCTTAACTGCTATAGCATAAGGCCGCCATTGAAAACTTTTTCCTGCAGAGTCTATGGCAAACTTGATATCACTAACATCCACCTTAAGCCTATGCCATCTTGCTACCCTTGGCTCACCATGTGAGAGTGAATTAGGCATTGGCCGCAATCCTGGAAATCTTTCCCAAACCCAAACCTGCACTAACTGAACTGGTGCATAAAGATTAACCAACTCATTAGTTTGCACCAGATTTGAGCCAAAGAACCGATCTTTAAATAGACTCAAGTCCCTATATATGCTAGATAACACTGCTGGTGCAAGAGCAACCCGGCTACCTTTAGCCAAACGAATTGCAATAGGAAAAACATGCTTTCCTATATGTTGAATTGAAGCAGATTTCACAAAAACAAAGTTGGATAACCATAAGGAAAGGAATGCTTCATGCTCAAGGTCATGTCCAGTTCCCATGAAATAGTCCATCCATGCTTTAGGAGTGGCAACTAAGGAACTCCCCCTTGAAGCCTCTTTGCGCCCTTCAATTAGTTTTTCTTCAACTTCAACCAGTTGTTTAGTCTTTAGAGGGCTTGAAACAGATGCACCAAGAACAGAAAAACCCCCATAGACCATCACATCTTCCAAGGTTATTGTTGCTTCACCCCAAGGAAAGATAAAAGTATTAGTATCAAGACACCATTTTTCAGCTATACCAAGAACAAGTTCTTTGTGTTGTTTCATATCATATCTGGAACTCATGACTGCCTCATAAATACCAACTTTCTTCCATAAAGCTTGGTACTTGGAATGCATGTTTTGAACCCATCTTTTCCATTTCTCTGTTGGATGTTTCCAGCCTTTGAAAAACACTTTTTCAGACAAGTTTTTCAGATCATAAGTAAGGAGATTGGGGGAGAGACAACCCGGAGGAAGCTCAAAAACTTTTCCATTGCCTGAGGTGGCAGTTGGTTTGAGAAAATGGGCTTTTCTTCTTGTAGGGTATCCACCAGTTGCTGAAACCATGAGCTCGTCCCTCTCTTCAAAAATGGTGTCTGATTGCTTCTCCATTGTTGCTACTGGAAATTTTAAAAAATCACATTTTTTTTTGTTGCTGTAACTCCAAGAAACGTAAACTTTGGATCTTTTGAAACTTGAAACTCTAGATGGAAGAGAAGATTTTGCCAATTGGCTGGTCAAGCTTTATGGGAAAAACTGGCATAGTTCCATTTGTTTGGTTTACAACAGAGAAGGATGATTCAAAAGGCAAAAGGCAATATGCAGCCTTCCCTTCATAGTTCAAACCTTTGATTTTGCCAGCTTTATGTTTGATAGGATGTTTTCTTTATTGGTAAAATAATTGGAAAGGGATTTAAATTGTCGAGAACGCGTTTTTTATTTCGTTGTGAAAGAATCAAAATCGTAAAGAATCAACGATAACATTGTATTGTGACCATTATTTAATTTTTAAATCCACAAAATGACAAAAGATTAAACAAAGATAGTATGCTTTGTGGTAAGGAAATTGAAGAAAGTATTTCTGCAGTGAAAATGGTATTTTTGGCTCCCTGGAATAACAATTATACCTTTGATGCAACATTACAACAACTCCTCCAATTAGTGTATTTATATTTTTTTTTTACTTAAGATATATTATATTTATATAACGTTTAATGTGTTAATAATTTATATTATATATCATATCATATTCGAGTTTTTTTTTTTTTTATCGTATCATATTTTAATTATTTTTTTTCATATTATAATCATATCGTGTCAAATCTATTTCTGGAACCTTTTAAGTAAACTTACAAAAAGTTTGGTTTTTTTTTTTTTTTTTTTTTCACACATGTGGTGATACTAATTAGAACTCTCAATTGGATGGGTCTAAATTAAAGTTGAATTGAATAAATTTGGATTTCATGTTGTTTCAGATTCGAGTCTTAAATTTTTTTACAATTTTCAACCAAAATTTTTTTCTTTTTAAATTATAAGTTATGTTATTTACATTTTTTATTTTTTAAAAAATATTCATATCTGATATTTGTGTACGATACTTTTATCTGACACATTTGAATATAAGTATGAAACATATCATCCAAATTATAAAAGATTTTAAAAAATTTGAACATATTCGTATGGAACACATGTTTATATTGATTCAAAATCCAAATAACATATATTATGCAACCTACCACTAATCAAGTAATCAACCCGCTCTTTCAAAGTAGATTAATAATTTTAAATACGATATAATTATATGATATAAATATAATATAAAAAATAATATGAATACGATAAAATATATCAAAATTTATATGAAATAAAATATTAATATATTAAAATTTATATAAATATATAATATTTTAAATATTATAATAACATAAAAAATAACGAGTCATTGTCGCTCTTATAGGGCACTGTATTTTATCCCAAATTCCCAGTATACGTTGACTGTGTAAAAGTACGGTATTTCTATACACATCTGAGATACGTCCAAAGGAAAAAACATTAACACACACTCTCTCTCGCAATCCTCTCTCAGCTCAGCTTTTCTCTCTCTCTCTCTCTTTTTTTTTTTTTTAATTGTCACAGTTCACTTTCATACACTTCACAAAAAGAAAAATGGAAATTTCAGAAATTTTGTTTTTTTTTTTTTGCTTTGGGTTGTTTTCTTTTTCTTGATAAACTAGAAGGAAATTTTGGGATTTGTTTTGTAATGTTGATGGAAGAGGTTTGAGTTTGAGAGGGATGAAGGTGACGAGGAAAGAAAGTTTACAGGCGACATTTTCGAGGATGAATCCAACGGACGTGGATCTCAAGCCGACGACGAAGCGAAGGACACGGAACACGAGGTGGAGGAGGGTCGGTGCACCGGTGGTGGGGAGGCGGAGCAGGCTGGAGATGCCGTTGTTGAAATGGAAGATGGAGGAGAAAGAGGGAGGGAGAGAGAAAGGCGGTGGAGTTGAGGAGGAGCTCAAGGATGGTGGTCGGAGAGGTGGTGATCGGGGACGACGGAGGAAAGGAGCTTCGGAGGTGTCTGTGAGGAAGCTTGCAGCTGGATTGTGGCGGTTTCAGTTGCCGGAGACGGTGACGCCCAGTGGTGGAGAGAGGAGGAGGGATCGGTTAGGGATTAAGGTGAGATTTTGAACACTTTTGTGGCTCCAAGGTCTGTGCTTTTATGTGTTTTTCCTTGTGTTTATAGGCTTTTGTTATAATGAGAATGATATGATCAAAACTGTGTTTTTGAAGATATTATTTTTGGATATTTTTCTTGTTAAAAATCTTTAGTTTGTTGCTTATATTTGAAGTTTAAAGCTTTGATACTGAATATAATGCTAATTTTTACAATCCCATCGTTGTTCATTGTTTTATTTTTGATTTTTTGATGTTTATAATGCCTTAGATTATGCTTGAATGTCAAAAAAAAAAAAAAAAATGAAGATTCAGTACTGCTAAATATAATTGATTGATATGATTTTGCACCTGAAAGTCGCTTTTTTGATGCATTTATCATGTTTGGAGTTTGTCATCATTGTATGCTACGGTATGCTTTTATTTTTCCAATTACGAGAGGCTTTTCAGAGCAGGGTTTTACAGGATTTTTATGGATATTTTCTTGATAAGAGTTAAACTATCCGTTGGTATTTACGATTTGCTTGATTCTCAATGAAGACGTTTGACAATTTGTTTAAATTGCTTCTGAAAGTTATGCTGCCTTTATTGATAGTTTTACTGTTTTTTATCTTTATTGATCAGTTGTATTTAAGCATATTATGAAATTTGATTTGTGATTTTGAAAATTTTGAGTTCATTATGTGAAATTTCCTGCAGCCTGCTAACGATTTTATCGGTGTCCCATTTCTTTATCATCACAGGACAACATTTATTGTTCAGATGCGAAGGATCCATTACGGAGCCCTAGTGCTGTCTCTGGCACAAAGAATGGTCTCCTGCGCAAGGTATTTATGCCTGCTTCTCTGAGCTCCTTTGCCGAATGTTGAACTTTTAATGACCTGATTAATATGGAAAACGTTGAATGGAAATCGCATAGGAAACCAAACCTTTGTCACCCCCACATTTGGTGGTTTTTTTAAGTGGGATTTGTTATTTTCCATTTTGATGATTTTGTAAAAGAAAAAACCCGGTTGTTTTTTGCTCTTTCTGGCATTTTCGAATGTTTCTAAAGCTGAATGCTTGGTCCTAGATAAATGCAGAATTAATTTAGTATTTATTGGTATGAAAATTTAATCATGTGCTGGACTGATATATTATTAGTCTATTAAAACCTTTAACATTATCATTGCCTATCAGCTATGTTACT
Source organism: Fremontodendron californicum (assembly GCA_030761205.1). Lineage (NCBI taxonomy): Eukaryota > Viridiplantae > Streptophyta > Magnoliopsida > Malvales > Malvaceae > Fremontodendron > Fremontodendron californicum. Next base: position 22,303,342 of record JAULJL010000030.1, read on the forward strand.
CGGACTCGGGTGTGAGTGTCGGATAAGGGTATGTATCCGACATGGGTATGTTCAATTTTTTCCAAGTTTTTCCATGTATTTGGAGGGTCTTTGGAGAGTCATATCCCCATACCCATGTCCGGATATGCGTCGGACACGAGTGTTGGACACGGGTACTTCAAGAAAAATGAAGAGTCGGAACAAGATAGCCTATCAGAGAAATCTGGACAAACTAGAAGGGGAAAGAATAGAAATACAGATTACTAGCATTTATTAGTACATGAGTCAACATGGTTTTAGTTCTATCAGTTGAATGAACAAGGTCAAGATAAAAAAAAGGATTGCTACCAACCACTTGAACTTTGGGATAAACTAGGGAAATCACTCAAAGAGGATATTCGTAAGAAAAACTTGAATTATGCAAAATGAGGGCTTTGTTGCTGTTTAGATTCTTAAATTTATTCTCAAACATGCTTGTAGCTTGCTATAATGCACGAAAAAACCAGGGAGGGGTGCACGGTCTGTATATCGATATCTTTACTTTCCCTACCTTTTAATTGATTTCTTTACTCTTCTGATCTTAAGCTGTTTTTTTTTTCCTTTTTAAGATTGAGCCTTCAATTCAATTTTCAAACTCTGCGATGGAGGGAGCCACAAAGTGGGATCCTCTCTGCTTAAAAGCAATAGATGAGTTACGGCAAATTTACAGCCACATGAAGCATATTGATCAACAAGTAAGTGGAGTATCAATTGTTTCTTCCCTTGAAGCTGAACTAGAGCAGGCTCGAGCTCGCATTGAGGAGCTTGAGACTGAGTGCCGGTCCTCAAAGAAGAAACTTGAGCACTTCTTGAGGAAAGTTAGCGAGGAAAGGGCTGTGTGGCGGAGCAGAGAGCATGAGAAAATACGTGCCTTTGTTGATGATGTCAAAGCTGATTTGAATCGAGAAAAGAAAAATCGCCAGAGGCTTGAAATTGTCAATTCCAAATTGGTGAATGAGCTGGCTGCTGGCAAGTTATCAGCCAAGCAATATATGCAGGACTATGAAAAGGAAAGAAAGGCCAGAGAACTAATTGAAGAAGTATGTGATGAGCTTGCTAAGGAAATTGGAGAAGAAAAGGCTGAAGTGGAAGCAATAAAGAGAGATTCAATGAAGCTTCGAGAGGAAGTTGACGAGGAAAGAAAGATGCTGCAGATGGCTGAGGTCTGGCGTGAAGAACGTGTTCATATGAAGCTCATTGATGCAAAGGTAGCCCTTGAAGAGAGGTATTCACAGATGAACAAGCTTGTAACAGATTTGGAGACTTTTCTAAGGTCAAGGACTGGAACTCTGGATGTGAAAGACATGAGAGAAGCAGAATCGCTTAGACAGGCTGCTGTCTCGGTTAATGTCCAAGAAATCAAGGAATTTACATATGAGCCCCAAAACCCAGATGACATTTTCGCTGTTTTTGAAGATGTAGCTTTAGCTGCAGCCAATGAAAGGGAAATCGAACCATGTGTTGCATATAGCCCTGCCGGTGCCAGCCATGCCTCAAAAGTTCATATGGTGAGTCCTGAAATGAGCATGATAAAAATGGACAGCATTCTGAGACATTCAAATGCGTATGTTAATCAGAATGATGAGATAGAAGAAGATGAGAGTGGGTGGGAAACTGTCAGCCATCTTGAGGATCAGGGCTCGAGTTATTCACCAGAAGGGAGTGCTGCATCTGTGAATAAGAATCGTCGGCACAGCAATTTATCGGGTAGTGGAACTGAATGGGAAGATAATACATGTGGAGATAACTCAATCACGAAAATTAGCGAAGTTTGTTCGTTGTCTGCTAGACAGTTGAAGAAGGTGTCGTCCGTAGCAAGGCTTTGGAGATCATGCCCAAATAATGGAGAAAATTACAAGATAATCTTGGTAGAAGGAACAAACGGCAGGCTTTCAAATTTGAAGGGAGTCTAATGGGGGTGTTATGTCCCCAGATCAAGGGTCGGTTGAAGGTGGACTCGGTCCCCCGGAATTGGTGGGACAGTGGAGTTCACCTGACTCTGGTCATCCGCACATAACGAAGGGGATGAAAGGGTGCACTGAATGGCCTGGTGGTGCACAGAAGAATAGTTTGAAGGCAAAACTTTTGGAGGCAAGAATGGAAAGTCAGAAGGTCCAATTGCGGCATGTTCTTAAACAGAAGATTTAGAATTAGATGGTTGATTTGAACAGCCTAGCTTATTCATCGCGGTAGCTGGATGTGCCCAACCGAAATAAGCTATGTTGCTCAAACTCTTCATTTTTCTTGAAATACTTGTGTCCGACGCATATTCGTATATGAGTATGGGGATATGATCCTCCAAAGACCATCCAAATATATGAAAAAACTTAGAAAAACTGAACATACCCGTGTATCCGACACTCATACCTGAGTCCGAGTAACATAGGAAATAAGTAGTAATATATTTATTAGACATTAGGCAACTTCCACTGCTAGTTCAATATTGGTAAGGTGGGGGAGCATGTGAATATGGACACCTGATTGGTCTCATGGATTTATTGATTCTCTGGTTATCCGATTCTTGCTCCTTAGCTCGTGCTATATATGCTGAGAGTTGTGTTTCATCCCTTATGCTGATATCTTGGTAAAATCCTCTTGATGAAACAGTTGGACCATCTCCTTTCATCTGTTGTAATTCTGCCTGGGGCCATACCCATTCTCTTTGTAATCCAGAAAGCAATGTATGCCATTTGTACTGTATCCCAAGGATCCCAGGATATCAAGGAAAACAAGTTCACGGTAGACTGAAATGATAACGTTTTCCTCTCTAATTTTTTTTTTTTTTTTTAATGTATTTTTGTTATAAGTTATGTTGCTCCGACTTTTCATTGTTTTTGAAGTATCCGTGTTTAATACTTGTGTCCGATATATATCCGGACATGGGTATGGGGATATGATCTTCCAATAATCTTCTAAATACATAGAAATTTTGAAAAAAAATTGAACATATCCGTGTATAACATTTACATTCGAATACGAGTAACATAAGATATAAGAGATGTATCTTTGAATTTCTTATGGATAAAATAAAGGACCACAATAGTGTTTTCTAACCGACTGGGTTACTATCTGTGGCCAACCTGAACAGAAGAAAGATTCTTTGGTTTTCAGTTTTTATTGAGTGGTAGAGGTAGCACTAATTTACTTGAACCAGTTGACCACATTTAGAGGGTATAATCTATGATATTCGGATTCACTTTTGGATTCGAAAGTGAGTATCGGATATGAATATGTATCCGATATGAGTATACTAAAAGTTTTTTCATCATATTTTCATATTCATATAAAACTGCTGGATTCTTGAGGCTGGCAGCCGCAGGCTGCATTCACTACTGGATTAATTCAGAAGTTAACTAAGTGAAATATTTTCTTCCTCCGATTAAATCTTACAGTTAACAGAGAGAGATGATGTGAAGTGAACACAATAGAATTACAAACTATGTTATTTGAATTCGAGTGTGAGTATCGGATATAAATATGTGTTTGATACGGGTATATTTAATATTTTTTAAGTAGTTTCATATATTTGGAGGATCATAACTCCATACATATATCAGATTATATGTCGGACACGAATTTTGAATACAAATACTTCAAAAAAAAAAAAAAAAATTCCGAACATAGATTACAAATAACTCCTTTGAAATTTCAAAGAACGAAACTTCAAAATGTCATGTCAGGTTATTTGCGTTTGCAAGTTTCCATCTTTCAGAAATATTTGTGGGGTTTGACCATTTTGTTGGAAATAGACAAAGGGAAGAGACAGATGAGAAAAGAAATAGAAACACGTATCACTCTTGTTTCTAAAGTGGGTCCAGACTCATTGACATAAGATTCAAACCAATTGAATCTAACCTGAAATTATCAAACATCTGTGAAACATAATTGACAATAATTATGTTATTTGGATTCGGATGTAAGGAAGTCGAATACGGATATGTTTAATTTTTTTTAAAAATTGTATGTATTTGAATGGTCTTTGAAAGATCATATTTTTATATTCATGTTCGAATATACGTCGAATATAGATACTTCAATAAAAAAAAAATCGGAGCAACATAAAACTGTCAGGTGAACTATGCAATAATGCAACACAAGTCAAAAATATGTGCCGTGTCAAATTTCTGTTCTTTCTCCCAATTCCTGACATTGAAATTGTTGAAGTTTGATCAGGTGAACTATTGTATTTCTACTTTCCACTTTCCAGAAAGTTGTTCCCTCAAATCCTAAGATCATACAAAACCAGCAGCCAGCAGCAGGCAACAGATTCAGGCCCTTTTAAAGTGTCAACTGCTAGAGAAACTCTCTGATATAAATCAGTCTCTTACCTGAACTCTACTGGTAGAGATTCAATGATCTCAAAACTTTTTCATAGTCATCTTTTCCTGCTTATCCTTATAAGCATCCTTTGGATTCTTATTGCAACAGTTGAGGCTCAAGGTAATGTAAGTGTAGGTGATTTTCTATCTGCAAATGATAAAACCATGACTTGGCAATCACATGATTTTGCCTTTGGTTTTCATCCCATTCCAGGCAAACAAGATCAGTTCCTTCTTGCAATCTGGTATGCTAAGATACCGGAAAGAACTATAGTCTGGTTTGCTAATAGAGAGAATCCAGCAACTGATAGAGAATCAAAGGTTGAGCTCACTACGAGCGGTTATCTTCTGCTTAAAGACCTTAAAGGCAAAGAGTTATGGAGGTCTGAAAGCCTTACTAATGATTCTCAAGTGTCACATGCAGCCATGCTTGATTCAGGGAATTTTGTGATCGCAAGCAAAAACTCGACCAACATTTGGGAAAGCTTCAAATATCCAACTGATACCATCTTACCGACTCAAGAATTGGATATTGATGGCAATCTTTTATCAGCTTTGGCTGAAACAAATTACAGTAAGGGGAATTATCAACTTCGTTTCAATAATGGATCTCTCATACTTAATCAAATAGATATGTTCACTAGAAAACCTTTCAATGATATTTTAGTTTCGAAACCGGATTTCGGTTGGTCTTCAACAAGTCAGGGTATATCCAAATCCAGAATTCAAAAGGAAGTCTGCTCAATCTTGTACCAGTAAATGCTGTTCCAAAACCAGATTTAAACTACTACAGGGCATCACTTAATGTTCATGGAGTTTTTACTCTCTATTCTTATCCAAGGAACCCTAGTGATGGTGAAAGCTGGTCTGTCTTGTGGTTTAGGCCGAGGGACATCTGTCGTCTTTTTGTGGACGTTACAGCTACACTTGGAAATGGCCCTTGTGGTTATAACAGCATTTGTGAATCTATCAATGGGAGGCCTAATTGTACATGTCCCCCTGGATTTTCTTTCTTGGATGACAATAATCCATACACAGGCTGCAAACAAGATTATACAAGCTATCCTGGAGATTGCAACCCGGATGGATCCACCTTTGGGGAAGATCGCTTCGAATTCAAGTCAATGTCATTTGCTGATTTTCCTTTCAGTGACTATGTAATATTGCAACCTGCAACTGAGTTTGAATGTAAGCAATCTTGTCTTCTTGACTGTTCTTGTGCAGTTGCCATTTTACAGGATCCAACTTTAAGTAAAGATGGCAATGGAACTTGTTGGAAAAAGAGATGCTCTTGATAGAACAGCTCTATTTAAGGTACTGAAGTCAGATGCCTCAAGGAAAAACCCGGCCACTCCAAATCGAAGCGATGAAAATCAGAATAAAGTTATTTGATGGTGCCTTGCACGGAGGTCTCCAAATATGGTACCTGAAGAAGAAGAAGAAGAAGAGAAGAATACAGACAAATAGATTGTAACAGAATGGAGAGAGAATGTTCAGAGAGAGAATGTTCAGAATGTGTATATTGTATTTCTTTCATTAGGTTCATTCTGTTATATAGAATCTTCCACCCTTTGCACGTGACATACACACTGACTCTTACTACAAGCTATACTGACTCTGATTATGCTAATTGACTCTCAACATTATTTACGTAGCTAAATATTGTAATTAGACCTGAAACATATACCCCTTCTTCAAAACATCCTTGTCCTCAAGGATGGAAGTCAGGAAACAACTTCTGCAACTCAGTCCAGGGTTCCCAAGTGGAGTCTTCAGGAAAACTGTTCTTCCAATGCACCAGAACCTCAGTGACTGGCTTACCATTCTTCTTGTTCAATCTCCTGTCAAGCACACTAATTGGCTCCTTCATTATCAGACCATCCTCATCCAACAAGGGAAGTTGAGACTGTACTGGCTCCTTCCCAACATGTTTCTTGAGTTGAGACACATGGAACACTGGATGAATCTTAGCTCCAGCAGGAAGTGCTAACTTGTATGCCACTGCTCCAATTGTTTCGAGCACCTTATAAGGACCAAAGAAACGAGCTGAAAGCTTTAAGCTCTTCCGATTCACCACTGAACTCTGCCTATAAGGCTGCAGCTTGAGGTAGACCCAATCATTTATCTCAAAAACCCTGTCAGTCCGTTTCTTGTCTGCTTGCTGTTTCATTCGAACTTGGTCTCTCTTAAGATGGAACTTGAGAAGTTGAAGAGCAGCTTCTCTTACATTTAAGCTACGATCCACTGCCTCCACAGAAGAAGAACCAGCCAAATAAGGCAAATGGACCAGGGGAGGTTGGCCATAGACAATCGCATAAGGAGTGGAGTTGATAGAGGTGTGAAAAGTGGTGTTATACCACCACTCAGCTAAAGGTATCCACTTGCACCAGTCCTTAGGTCGTTCCCCTGCCATGCACCGTAGATATATCTCCACCCCTCTATTAACCACCTCGGTTTGCCCGTCAGTCTGTGGGTGATAAGAAGTGGAGAGCTTCAGTTTAGTGCCCATGATCTTAAACAATTCCTGCCAGAACCTGCTGATAAATATCTTATCCCGATCAGAAACTATACTGGTAGGAAGACCATGTAATTTGTAAACATTGTCCATGAACAGCTGAGCCACAGTAATGGCAGTAAAAGGATGAGCCATAGGGATGAAATGACTGTATTTACTAAGTCGATCAACCACCACAAAAATGACATTCTTTCCATTGGACTTAGGGAGGCCTTCAATGAAATCCATGGATATGTCAGACCAGATTCTTTCAGGGATGGGTAAGGGTTGCAATAACCCAGGGTAAGCCGTGGGGTCGTATTTGAATGTTTGACAGATAGGACATTCTTTAACGAACTGTTTCACATCCTTCTTAAGCCCTTTCCAAAAAATCACACTAGACAGTCTGTGAATTGTGACATTAGCACCCGAATATCCACCTTCTGCTGAACTATGGAAATAAGTCATAAGATCATTCCTCAGTTGTTTGTCATGACCCACAACCCACTTCCCTTTTCTTTGTAATTGATTGTTGAGCCACGTATATTTAGAACCAGAATGGGGCGCCTTCTGTAACTTATGCATGAGGTGAACCAGCTGAGGATCATGCACCCAAGAATGTTGGATTCTGGTTAACAAGTCACTGCTGACAACAGAAAGAGCACAGAATTGCATAGAAGGTCTGCGAGATAAAGCATCTGCTGCCTTATTGGCTGTCCCCTTCCGGAAAACTACCTCGTAGTCATAACCCATCATCCGTACCACCCACATCTGTTGAGATGGAGTCACAGTCTTCTGGTCCAATAAAAACTGTAAGCTCTGGTGGTCAGTTTTGATTTGGAAGCGGCGACCCACCAAGTACGAATGCCACTTCTTCACTGCTGCGAGAATAGCTAACATCTCTTTTTCATAGACGGACAATGTCATATGCTTCTGAGTTAGAGACCTACTAAAATAAGCCATTGGTTTGCCTTCTTGACTCAAAACAGCTCCTATGCCTTCATTAGAAGCATCTGACTCAATGATAAACATCACCGCAAAATTAGGTAGAGCCAGGACAGGAGCGGAAGTCAGTGCCTGCTTAAGTTGTTGGAATGCTTGCTGTGCAGATTTGTTCCAAGAAAAAGCTCCTTTTTTTAATTGGTCAGTGAGGGGTTTTTCCAGGACACCATACCCCTTTATGAACCGTCTGTAATACCCCGCAAGTCCTAAAAAACCTCTGAGTTCCTTCACTGATTTGGGTACAGGCCATTGCACTACGCCTTCAATTTTTTTAGGATCCATAGCTACTCCCTGTTGACTGATAAGGTGGCCAAGGTACTCAATTTGCGAGGCAGCAAAGTCACACTTGGAAAGTTTAACAAATAGTTGATGCTGCAGTAGAATCTCAAACACAACCTGAAGATGTTGCAGATGGGAATCCCAAGTTGGTGAATAGACCAGAATGTCATCAAAGAAGACCAGCACAAATTTCCTCAAGTATGACTGGAAGATATGGTTCATAAGGCCTTGGAATGTCGAGGGTGCATTGGTTAGCCCGAAGGGCATGACAAGAAACTCGAAGTGACCATGGTGAGTTCGGAAGGCTGTCTTGTGGATGTCAGTTTCCTTCATTCGAATTTGGTGATAACCCGTCAAGCTTAGAGAAGAAACATGTGCCAGATAATTCATCCAAAAGCTCCTCCACCAAAGGAATGGGAAATTTATCTTTGATGGTCATGTGGTTTAACTGCCTGTAGTCGACACAAAGGCGCCAAGAACCATATTTCTTCTTTACCAAAACTACAGGTGAAGCAAAGGCACTTTGACTGTCTTGAATGACCCCTGCCTCCTTGAGTTCTGCCACAATCTTTTCAATTTCATCCTTTTGGATGGTAGAGTATCTGTATGGTCTCATTTTAATCACTTGAGACTCATCCTTAAGAGGAATTTGATGGTCCTGAGCTCTTCTAGGAGGTAACTCGGTAGGGACAGTAAATAAGGATGCATACTGATCTAGCAATGCTTGTAACTCACTAGGTAGTGTAAGGTTGAGTGGGGACATAGTATTCCTTACTGTAGTAGAGGGTTGAAGAATTTCAGTCAGCATCAGGGTGCAATGACCCTTTTCCACAGCATGAGAGAGCTTAGGCAGTTGTTGTTTCGAAGCCAACAACACCTTACCAGCTTGTAAACCCTGTAATTGTACCCAAGTATTCTGATAAGAAAATTCCATTGTTAAAGAAGTGAAATCCCATACAATGGGTCCCAGCGTGAGAAGCCATTGAACTCCCAACAATAAGTCACATCCTCTGAGAGGTAATACATAGAAATCTGTGGACTGCACAAACCCCTGAGTTTGCCATTTAAGGTTACTACACACTTCTCCTGTGCTCAAACTGTCCCCATTAGCAACGGTCACATTGATAGCAGGTATCAATTGAGTGATGCACCCCAATTTTTTTACCAACGAGAGGTCAATGAAGTTGTTGGTACTGCCAGAATCGATCAAAATGATAATAGACTGGTTTTTAATCCTTCCTTGGAGACGCATTGTTTGATAGCCAGTGGTACCTGCTAAAGCATGCAGAGAAATAGTCTTATCGTTATTGAGAGGGTCCTTAGCAGTCACTTCATCAGTAGGTTCCAGACAATCTAGAAATTCTTCCCCCTCTATGTCAGGTTCCTCAGGCTCTTCCACCAATATCTGATAAAGCTGAGATTTCACACATGAATGGCCCAAGGTATATTTAAGTCCACACCACATACACAACCCCCTCCTTCTCCTGTCATCACGTTCTGCTCGAGTAGGAATCCTATTAGGCTTTTGAAGAATAGAATCAGTTCTGGTAATAGGGTTCTTGGTTGTGGGATAAGTAGTGTTTTTGATTGGGTTGGTTTGTGGAAATAGTGGTTTTGGCGTCGGTAAGAGAGGTGGTAAGATGGGATTGTTACTACTGAAAGTGTTCCTATTTGGTGGCTGAGTATTGTAGTTTAATGGAGGTGCAGTAGGAGGATTACGATATGGAATAAATGTTTTCCTAGGTAAACTATATACCATCGATTCTACCTGCTTAGCTAGGTTCAAGGCATGGGTGAGGGTTTTAGGAAAAAAGAACCGTACAAATTGAGCAATATCAGGTTTAAGGTTACTAACAAAAATGCTGAGGGAATACTCATCTGTCAATTGAAGAAGGTTCAGCAGTGCTTCGAATTCATCGTAATAGTCCTCGACTGTCCCATTTTGTCGCAAGCTCACCAAGTCAGACATGGGGTCTGAATACTCTGAGTCACCAAACCGAGCTCGCATCTGCAGTAAATACTGCTCCCACTTGATCTCTTTCGACGATCCATTTTGTTTCATGTAGCGTTGATGCCATTGGAGGGCTTTTCCCTCTAAGTGGATCATCACCGTTTGGATTTTGTCCTCCTCTGGAGTGTCAGCAGCCTCAAAAAATTGCTCAATCTTCAACAACCATCCCAAGAAGTCGTAGCCATTGAAACGGGGGCATTCCAGCTTGATGCGTTTGCTGAAAGGTTTCAGTGAGTCCATGGCTTTACCCTGACTCTCAGGTTCCTGAACCCTCGGTATTGTACCCTGAATCTGGAATGAGGTGGGACTGAGTTCCACTGAATCTTTTCCTTTGTCTCGAGAAGAGCCACTGTCTCTTGATTCACCCCATTTCTTCCCAGACGAGAGTTCCTCCATTCGAACCAGCATATAATCCATCCGTTTACTGAGCTCAGCTCCCATGGAGTCAATACCAGCTCATAATTCTGCTCTGAGCTGTTCCACAGAGCTTCCCAGTTTAGAATCCCATTTTTCCATCTCCTTTTGCAAGATGGTCATATCCTTTTGCATCTTTGTCGTCACACCTTCTGCCATGTCTGAGGTCCGGTAGCTCTGATACCACTATGATGGTGCCTTGCACGGAGGTCTCCAAATATGGTACCTGAAGAAGAAGAAGAAGAGAAGAATACAGAGAAATAGATTGTAACAGAATGGAGAGAGAATGTTCAGAGAGAGAATGTTCAGAATGTGTATATTGTATTTCTTTCATTAGGTTCATTCTGTTATATAGAATCTTCCACCCTTTGCACGTGACATACACACTGACTCTTACTACAAGCTATACTGACTCTGATTATGCTAATTGACTCTCAACATTATTTACGTAGCTAAATATTATAATTAGACCTACAACATTATTTTGATCCTTTCAGTTCTCTTAGGCACCTCTGTAGTTTTCAACTTCTTTTCTTTAGCTGCAATTTCTCTCATCTTCTTCTGCTTATTCCGAAGAAGAATTCACGACTTAAACGGTATTCATAGCAGAAGAGATTTAGAGACTAATCTGCGTTCTTTCACATACAAAGATCTTGAACTTGCCACAAACAGATTCAAAGAAGAACTAGGAAGAGGTGCTTTCGGTACGGTTTATAAAGGAGAATTGCCATCAAGTTATGGAGACTATGTTGCAGTCAAGAAATTAGAAAAGTTTGTTCAAGATGGTGAAAGGGAATTTAAAACAGAAATGAAGGTCATTGGCCAAACTCACCACAAGAATTTGGTGAGACTACTTGGCTATTGTGATGAAGCTGAACATAGACTTCTGGTCTATGAGTTCATGGAAAATGGTTCTTTATCCAGCTTCCTTTTCGGAGTTCTAAGGCCTAGTTGGCAACAAAGACTGCAAATTGCATCAGGGATTGCAAAAGGACTCGCATACTTGCATGAAGAATGCATCAAACAAATCATCCATTGTGACATAAAGCCACAAAATATACTATTGGATGATTCATTTACTGCTAAAATATCTGATTTTGGGTTGGCAAAGCTTCTGATCAACAACAACACTCGAACCCTAACCGGAATAAGAGGGACTAAAGGGTATGTAGCACCAGAGTGGTTCAGAAACATCCCAGTCACAGTAAAAGTAGATGTTTACAGTTTTGGGGTGATGTTGTTAGAGATGATATGTTGTAGAAAATGTGTTGAAGTAGAGATGGAGGAAGCAACAATATTGACAGAATGGGCTTTCCAATGCTACAGTGAATGGATGATTGAAAAACTGGTTGAAAATGATGAAGAGGCTAGAAATGATGTTGGGAAGTTGGAGATGTTATTAAAAGTGGCAATTTGGTGTGTACAAGAAGAGCCATTGTTAAGGCCATCAATGAGGACTGTTACAATGATGCTTGATGGTGCTGTCCAGGTTCCTACTCCACCATGCCCATTCCTAGTCAGTTCAATGTCAATGTCTAGGAACATGATCTAGTCTTATGTTACTCGGATTTGGGTGTGAGTATCGGATAAGGGTATGTTTAATTTTTTGTTTTTTTTTTTTTTAAGTTTTCTATGTATTTGGAGGGTCCTTGAAGGGTCATATCCTCATACCCATGTCCAGACATATGTCGGACACAAATACTTCAAGAAAAATGAAGAGTCGGAGCAACATAGATCTAGTCTATCATCCTTTTCATCTTTGAGGTTCGGTTTGATCCCATAATTTATATACAAAAGCTGCAATTTACAACTTTAAATAGTTCCAATTTTCAATAATTTGAGTCTGAGAACAAGAAGAAATGAGAGGAAATCATTCCATCATAGATTTCATTGCCTTACTTAATACCTAATAAAGAATCTAAGATCAGAGAACATTTGAAAAAATGGCAGCTTTCTTTGAAACACTTAAACTTTAAGCAGAGGTATGTTATTCAGATTTTTTTTTTTTTAAAGTATCGTGTCCGAAACATATTTAGACATGAGTATGAGGTATAATTCTTCAAATATATGGAAAAAAATTAAGTATACCCGTATCAGACATATACTCGTATTCAACATTCATCCAGAATCTGAATAATATAAGTTAAGAGTATTTTTTTAATTCAAATAAAATCAGCCAAGAACCACACTAATAGATTTGTTTAAATTAGTTCTTCACCGCACTGGAGTATTTGATTCATTGATTAATGTATGATTTTTTTTTACTCAAAAAGTAAGATCCCGTTTCCTCAAATTAAAAAAATAAAAAATAAAACCATTACAATTTACAAATTTGGGTTGGAGTAGCAAGGAAAAAGAAAAGAACCATCAATGACTATTTTTTGAATGGGAAATGCAACAACTTATGGGATTTTGACCAAAGCCAATAAAATCAAAATTAAGTTGCTTAAAACCATTGATTAAAAAATCGAATTGAATTGATCGGTCGAATCGATTGAATTGAAAATTGATGGTTTGTTCGGTCCAAATAGTATATTTAAACCGGATATTAATCAAATCGGGACAAAACCAATTCAATCAGTTAAAAATTAGTAAAAAATCGAATTGAACCGATTATATATATATATATATATTTCTTAAAAATTTTATTTGTAATTACTGAGATTTGAACTTTTAACCTCTTAATTTTATATTAAAGATCATATTATTAAGCCAAATGCATATTTCTATTAATTATTAACTATATTTAATATTTATTTAACATTAAGTTGAGTGTTTAAATATATATAAAAAAATTCATCAAATTAACTGATCTAATCGATTCAACCGATTGGATCGAAAATCGAAAGTCTGATTGATTGGACCTTCGGTTCGATTTTTTTTAACCTTAAAACTATTTATAGTAACCCAATATTGAATTGTTTAAAGAACAGAAATTAATTAATCAATTAGGTTGGCTTTATCAAACATAATTATCAATTATCATAAACAACTGTAGGTGTATCAATTTTCTTGACTCACCAACAAAATTAATTCTTTGGGTTAGGTTGGGTAGCTTGACTTGACCATTAGGAGAAAACAAAATGGAAATGTCAGAATGGTTGAAATTGGGTTCGACTCACAAAATGATATTTTCAATTAGATATGTTTATGAATGAGATGAGACCATAGTTCAAATTTTTTCAATTAGATATGTTTATTAACTTATTAACATTGACCAAAATGACCCAAAAGTTGAACCATTTAACCTAAGATCCGGAGCCTTGAACGGATCAACGTCCTGCCCGATTATAATAACTATGAACAACATTTTGTATCAACGTCCGGTCCGATTATAATAACTATAAACAATATTTTGTAATTTATACTTTTATTTAAAATATTTTTATATATTTAAAAATATATTATAAAATACTTTATAAATAATAAAAAATAAAAAATTGTAAGCTTAACTTTTTTTATAAAATTTTAAATATTTCTATTTCTTATATGATAATTTTAAGTTAATATAATTACTCAAATATTTATATAGTATAGTATATTATTTTATTTATTATATTTAAAAATATTCTTATTAACTTATTAACATTGACCCGAATGACTCAAAAGTTGAACCTTTTAACCCAAGATTAGAGCCGTGAACGGATTAACGTCCAGTCCGACCAGTCCGATTATAGTAACCATTGTTGGACCCCTCTTTTCTCAGTTTGAAAAGGCAAAAACGTCTCCAAAATGAGTTAGCAGATACCAGGAAAGTTGTCCCAAGTGTGGGTGGTAGGACTCCTTCTGCCATGGCCAGTTGGTGCAATGTTGTCAACAGGGAATAGTGAAGCTAACTGATGCATATCAAGGCCCAGATTATCATCTGATATAACTGAGGGTTGCCGCCCGTCGGAGCTTTCCCCGCTGTCGTTGTACCATTCGGGGATTGACATGGAAGAAGAAGGAATAAGCCTAGAATACTCTTCCTGTTGTGAAGTAGTAGTGTTCATCTGTTCTGGTATTTCTTCTTTTGCTTTCAATACTACATTTTTATCAAAGGAAAAGCAAGCATTAAAATAATTCAACAAGAGATGGTGACATTTAAGAGGTTCAATTCAATCCAATTATTTCTCTAAAATTTTGCTCAACAATGACACCTCCACTTGCCCTCTTTTCGGCCTTTATGTTATTCAAATTCGGATGTGAGTGTCGAACACGAGTATGTGTCGAACACGAGTATGTTTATTTTTTTCTAAGATTTTCATGTTTATATCTTCATATTCTCGTGTCCGGATATGCGTCGGACACGAATACTTCAAAAACAATAAAAAGTCGAAACAACATAGTTTTTTCCTATTAACTAAAGTTTGCATAGCACAAAAACCTTGGACAATTATGCATAGTTACTAACCTTATTTGAACTTCAATAATCCCTATCTTTTCAAAAGTATATAAATAAACAAGCAAACAAAAAAAAGCTGTGAAGAAGTAGGAACTCAAATTGGAATTACATCAGATTCTGAGTCCTATATTATCCAGATTTTTCATCTCTTAAAGTATTCATATTTAACACATGTATCTAATACATATTCGGACATGAATATGAAAGTATAATCCTCCAAATATATAAAAAAAAAAACTTTTTAAAAATTAAGTATACTTGTATCGTACACATATTCATATACGACACTCATTCGAGTTTGTGTAACATAGACTGGGTCTACACTAAAATACTTGACTTTTCTAAAGTTGAATAATTAAGAAGTACTAGTGACCAAGACAGATAGTTGAAAATGTTGGTATTAAGCTAAGAAAGATCCACATTTAGTGGTTCCTAAATATTGAAAAAGAAAAGAATGCTGCCTAATGCAGATCATCAGTCAAATATGATAATAAATTAATAAGAATATATAGCTTTAATTCTTATCCAAAAATGTGGTAATCCACCCACATTTATGTTATTTTGTAAAAGTTTTAATAATCTGGAAAATATGGTGTATATGCAAAGAGTATATAGCATTAAAGGCTATGCTAACGAGTTTGTTTGTTCACGGAAAATGACTTTCAGAAAATGATTTTCGTATTTGGTATTTGTTTCATAAAAAATAACTTGATCAACAAAAAATAAATTTTGAATCAACCAAAAATTCATTCATATTTTCGAACATTATCTTATTCTTTTAAAAAACTTGGGCATTCTAATGCATGAATCAATTTTTTCAAAAATCATTTTTTGAAAACCGTTTTTCGCGTAACAAATGGACCTTTAATATCATATCATTTTATAGAATAGGTGAGCAATCAAGTTAATAATAAGACATAATCAATAGATTGGTACTTTAGGCATTAATCCAAATGGACTCTTAATATCATATCATTTTATAAAATAAGTGAGCAAATCAAGTTAACAATAAGATATAATCAATAGATTGGTACTTTAGGCATTAATCGAAATGGACCCTTAATATCAGATCATTTTATAGAATGAGTGAGCATACATCAAGTTAAAAATAGGACATAGTCAATAGATTGGTACTTTAGGCATTAATTGAAATGGACCCTTATTATTAGATCATTTTATAGAATAAGTGAGCACATCAAGTTAATAATAAGAATAACTTTAGACATTAATCCAAATCCCAAAAAAGAAAAAAAAAAGATTATTTATGCATCTGATTTATTGAATTTTCAAGCTAAGATCATGTTATTATTTCAACATGAACACATAAAAAAAAAAGAGTTAGGATTCAGTCCATTATTTTTTTGTTCATTACTTTTCGATACATTCATCATTACTATTGATATGTACGCCCACTATTAATTGTAAAAATCTCACTTGTGAATGATGATTAAGATATAGTGAAAAGTAATGGAGTGAAAAAATAATGAAGAGGAGCCGGACTCAGAAAAAAAGAGCATTCAAGTTGAAGTAAGGGATGACAGCAATTCATCTACTGAAGTCTAAGCATTAAATCCACATTTTGAAACAATGTTAATGTATCTGATTCACTAAAAAACACACAAAATTGTATCAAAATTGCACTAAAAGAAGAACAGATATAAGTATATATAGATTCAAATTGATAACATCAAAACTGTAATTCATGGACTGACCTGAAGCAAAACCCTCAGAGCTTGAGCTGAATCCAACCAAACAACTTTGCCTCATCATAATTTCGTTATTGCCTGCCAACACCTGAGCTTCCTCCAGCATATTCTCCAACAACCCATCATTACTGCTATAGTTATTCCCCTTAGAGTTCCCATCTTGGGACAACAATTGGTTTGAAGGGAGCTCCGTTTTCAACGGATAAACAAATCCAGGAGTCGATATAAATTGTCCTGAATCGAAATTGGGACGAAGGATCCTTGACGATGAAGCAAGATCAAGTGTTATTGGATCCAATGAATATGAAGGATAGTGTACTGGAGAGGTATGGGGATCGAAACCAGCAGTAGTTTTCAGCACAGGAGAAAATGGTAACATAAAGCTTGAACTGGTATCATGATTGATGTTATTGTTACTTTCAGTTCCACCATGCCTGAATCGCTTGTAGCTATGGAAGAAGTCATCGTCAGAATTAGTAGCATTGTTAGTGACGATACTGGTAGTGTTGGATGTGGAATAATCAAAGAGAGGGAGAGTTGAGAAAGCAGGCTTGTGGGGAGATTGCAGTGGGGAGACATGGGGTGTTGTTGAACGAGAAGGGCTAGGAAATGGCGGTGGTGTTGAGGCTGAACTTGGGCTATGGAGAGGCGGTGGTGGTGTTGCTGCAGAATATTGAGGATTATTATTAAAGAGAAGATGTTGTGATATTGCTGCTGAGTAGTGAGGGATGTGGAGAGGGTGAAGTGGTGTGAGCATTGAGCTGCTATGGAGAGACATGGGAGTTTGGAAGGAGAAATTAGAGGAGGTTGATGCGGTGGTTGGAGGTGTTGGTGGCTGTGAATGGAGGGGTTGGATGTCAGGAGGGTAAAGTGGGAGGCCTTGGCGTTGCCTTCTCTTCACTCTTGTGTTCCAATAGTTCTTGATTTCATTGTCTGTTCTTCCTGGAAGCTATATTATCAATGGAAAAGATGGATTTCAGAATCATCAATCAGATCAAGTTCTTTAAATTCATTGTTGCTACAAAGTTGACAAAGCGAGGATATAGTTCATCAAATTATGTCAAATGTAGATATTCGGAAATAGCCGAGATTTGAATTTCAAATTTGTTAGGATGTCATCTTTTAAAAGTGGTTGATTAGATTATGTCAAATGAGATATTAATTCTCTTAAGGTCGGAATAGAGGAAGGGATTGCAGATGCTTAGATTCGAACTTAGATTTGTTGGATGTCATCTCGTAAAGATGATTACATGAACCAACTGAACTAAATCCTGAATCCTAATTACGGGGCATTTCACAACAGATAAACTACAATCAAAACTAAGATCAGAAAATTGTTATAAATTGCTGGAAAAAGAGAGTTTGACTATTATTAGACGTGGGATTTTCATTGAATGACAGAGAAAATAGCTAGAAAATTGGGTTAAAAACTGAATTAACAACTGATCATATATATGATTCCCGTATAGGAAGTAAATTAAACAGCTAGATAGACTTGACAATTCATGTATGTGTGTCATGTTTTATGTTTTTTTTTTATTAGTCGTATAAATATAAACATAATACAAATTATAAAATGTGTCAAAATCTTAAACACGAATATGATACATGTATTAAACATGTTGTGTTAATCGTGTTTAAACATGCCATGTCTTGTTTATTACATTGTTTTTACTTATTAAACGTATCATATTCGTGTCATGTTTTCATATCATGTCCATAAATACCAAATTTACAACTAAACATGTGTTTCTAAAGCAGAAAATAGTAAATATAGCTAAACTATTGTTCTCAAAGTTCTAAAAAAAAATATGAACAAGATATTAAAAATCAAAATTTAAGTGATAAAAATTACCAAATAATAATTGGCTCAGAAAAGCATCAAATTCTTGAAACTTTCCCAGATTATGAACAAAATGCTTTTAAAGCAAGAAATTAACAAAATCACCAGCTTAATTATCAACTACAAAAGGATTAATTATTTACCGTAAAATGTGTTTAAGAACAGCAGAAAAAAGGTAAAAATTGATGACCCATTTCTGAAAAAATGATTACCTGAGTAGCCATTCGAGCCCATTTGTTTCCCATCTTAGCATGCAACTCAATGATAATCCTTTCTTCTTGAGGAGAAAAAGCTCCTTTCTTCAAATTAGGCCTTAAATGGTTAGCCCATCTAAGCCTGCAACTCTTCCCACAACGTGCTAACCCTGTGTTCTTTTTTACTGCATTCCAGTTCCCTTCGCCATGAGTCCTTACGTACTCCGCCAACACCGCATCCTCCGCCGCCGTCCACGGCCCCTTTTTCAACGTTATATCACCTTCTCCGCCGCCAGCACCTCCCTCGTTTTGTGTAGTAACTTGGTTGTTTCCTCCTATCATCATCATCTTCCTTTGTCTCTTCTTATTCTTTCCACGTTATACAAATATACTAATATCTATACGTAAAAAAAAAAAAAGATTTTTTTTTGCCTTTTCTTTTATATATCCCTTGGTTGATGATGTTATAGGTTTTGGCTTTGCTTTGTCCTCTTGCAATAAAAAAAAAGTTTTAACCGGTTTAATTCAAACTTTGTTTTCTTTTGGACTGTATTCAGGGGTTTAATGAAGGGTTTTGGGGGTGTTGCTGCTGGTTTCAAGGATTGCCAGCAGATCGATCTGTTTTTATGGTGATTGCAGATATAGTAGATGCTATTGCGATCAATTTTGATAAATATGGATGACGAAAAAAATTAAAATCGCAAAATAACGATCGTAACATTGTGTTTCCTTTCGTTCACCTTTTCTTTTTTTTTCACTAGAAGGAAGAGGAGATAGATCGAGAAGATGAAAAAAAATGAAGAAAAAAAAGGACAAAGAAATCAAATCTTTGTCCTAAGATACTGAAGAAATTCTGGGGTTTTTGCCTGTTTTTAAGGTTGTCTTTAAAGACAAAGGACAAGCTGACAAAGAAAAGAGGAAGAAAGGAGTTTCAGTCAGGGAGGGCCTAAACTTTATGCCCTAAAAGGGAGGGTTTAAGACTTAGAGACTCTCAGACCCACAAAAGGGGACTTGGCAAAGCAGCAAAGGGTTATTAACAATTTAGAGGTAAATTCAATGGTAGACCCTAATAGGCGGCTTTCATTTATTTATTTTCCCATTTTGCTTTCTTTCTTTTTCTTCTATATTTGTTCTGTTTTACAGCTTTTTTATTCTGTTTGTTTGCTAAGCTTGGCTCTTATTTGTTCATTCATGCGTTGGTGATAGTATTACTATATGAGAAATTATCAATTCTCATGGTGGAATTATTAGATTATTCATAAGTAAAGTTAATATGATGATAAATGTCGAACTGGTTCAATTGAAAATCTATTTGATTTGATGCATATCAAAGAACTGTAGATTAGTGAATTAGTAAAAACTTAGATTAACCCGGTAAAATCGATTTTATGTTAATATTATTTTTTATTAAATTTTTTTATAAATGATGAGATTTTAACTTTTAATATTTTAATTTATATTAAAGAGCATACAATTAAGTATAAAATGCATATTTTTATTAATTATTTACTATATTTAATATTTAATTTATTTTTCAATTGAACCACTCAGTTCAACCAATTGGACCAATTGAACCAATGATCGGAGGTCTCATTGGTTTAACCTTTGATCTGATTTTTTATTCATTGATGATGACACATATCTCTTAGGGTATAATAAAAAAATTAAAAAAAAATAAAAAAAATAGAATATGTGATAATCTCTTAACCCACTTATAAAATTAAAAAAATTAACATAAAAAATAAACTTTTAATATATATATATATTTTAATGTTTTGGTTTTGGACATTTTTTACAATGAAGAAATGACTTGTGAATTTGGGTTTTCATCTATGTTAAGGAATCTTACGCGTTGCTGTGGTTTTTTTTAATGGTTGATGATTACACCTAGTTTCAGACCTCTTATTGATCTTCTATGAAATAGAAATGATTATTCATACATAGCATAGTCCAAGTGAAGCTACTTAAAATTTTTACTAAACTATGCCCAGTCATTGAATGTAGACCTGCTCACGAGTCGGGCCTGGGCAGAAAAATTTTGTTTCGGGCCGGCCCGGCCCGGAATAATATTTTTTGTATTAAAATAATATTTTTTTATTTAATTTTAATTATAAAAATATTAATAAAAAATATATTTTTTATTTTTTATATAGGATGAATAATGCTCACGGGCCGGCCCAGGGCCGGGCCTGGGCAAGGATGTTATACTCTAAGCTTGATGTCATTCATATCTTAACACTCTCAAGAAGTACAGAAGTTCAAAGGAGCTCCAATTTATTCTTAAACTTGATAAAGCTAACAGTAGAAGCACAAACTTTCATAATTATTAGCTATTATACTTCAGGTATTGAGATTGGATTAATGCTCTATAACATAATGTTGCTATCAAACAATCTATTGGAGTAGCAGAATTCAATCCAAAAGGGTGAAAATTTAGATCTGGAAACCTGTTTTTACTTTTTAAACAATATCAGACAATGAACCTTATTCTAGCTAAACTATTGTTATATTTAAGGATGAACTTCCCCACTGGAAATGCTTCATCTAATGATATTTCTCGCCTCTTGACAGACAACAGACATCAATCTTTCTCAAGTCTTTGTGCAATTATCCAGGAGTTGACTGCTATGACCTATTAACTGCACTTACTGGTACTAAATCCATACTCAAGTTCTTGAATCTTACTGCTTGTAATAGACTAAGAATTAATGCTTATAAGACGCTGATTTCATTTTGTTATTGTAATTCAAGGTTAAAATTGTTGTCTCAATTCTTCCATGGTTGATCTTTTAAAAAAAAAATAACCTCAATCCACAACAACCAAAAACATGGTGCACTTGACTCAGAGTAAGTCTATGAAAGCGAACTCTTCTTATAGCAGTTTTAAATGGGACTTGCTACAGATTTACCATCTTAAGAGCAAGCTCCCTATCAAAAACCTGCCCTTAAGCATAAAGTAATAGTTTGTTTCGGCAGTTAAATAAGTGATTCTCACTGACTCAGGTTCAATTTGGAGGGTGTTTGGGTAATTGAAGGTTTGGAATCTAGAAAGGAACAATTGAGGAAAATCTGGGGGTATGGAATGGAATCAATCAAGAGTTAATATAGAAAAAAAGCTTAAACAAAGGAAAACATTATTTTTGGAGAGAAAGATTCCAAAGAGAATGCCATTCCAGTAGGGGAACAAAAAGAATAAGATTATAAGACACAAAGGAATAAAAACATGCTCCTGATTTTAAATTCCATCAGAATTAAACATTGTCTTGTCTCCCTGCTGACATAAAGGGGGCTCAAAGTTGCTCACTATAGCATTGTTTTTGACAATGGACCATATTATGAACGACTATTCAGTATGACACAACAAATGCTAAAAGAAAATTAAACAAAAGAACAGAACATAAGGCTTATGAAAGTATATGAGTTCACCTCCTATATCAGCAGCCATTAAAATATCATCTTTATACTTTAAAGCCACAACTGATGTTCCAGTCACATATGGATACATACCAAAAATTCAAAAAAAAAAAAAAAAAAAAAATTCAAAATTGGTCATTATGTTATGCCAAAAACACAAAAACTCATGAAAAGGCATAATCAATTCTAAAACAAAACAAACCTTAAAGCTTCTAACTTGAATACCATTGAATTAATTGGTCCGCATTTTCTAAAAACCTCATTAAGTAATTATTGTATTGCATTCATAGGCAAGTTTGCAATAAATATAGAAGTATTTTTACCTGAAACAAATGAAAATGAAGAATATGAATGAAAAAAGAGAATGTATGGCATTTTTGAGACGTATGATTTTCAATCATTGGGTAATTCTTAATAGAATAACTATAAAACAAAAACTTGAAAAGTCATTGTTCTTTTCCAAGGCCTTATCGCTTTTAGGAGCTAATGCCTCAAGTGCTTAGCTCTACGTGACTGGTCCATTGATTTAGCTTTTGGAGGTGGAGCTCACACAATAAACAGAACATAATTTTTTGTCAACGCATGTACCTGAAACAATTATAAGAAAAAAAACAACAACATTAAAATCTACCTAAGTAATGCTTCCGAATCACCCTATCCATTCTTATAGATGATTTTTTTTCTCTATTTTAGATAAATGGTTTATAAATACTTGTATGCATATATGAACTCACAATTCATAGATATTACTTCTTTGGAGCATAATCTTGAATTCAAAGAAAGAAGTATGGCTCACAGGAGATAATCATTATGACTTTTATCACTTGGAGGCAGTACATGCTCAGCATCAACCTCATTCTTCGAAACAGAAACCCCATTCTCTAGGAGCAGTAGTATGACTTGCCATTGGATTATTTGACACTTGGGTTAGCTCTGCAATCAAGCACTAAATTAAATCCACATTATAAGAAGATAATCATCTCACAAAATCTTAAAAATACACACTAATTAACTTTTGAAATCTTTATTTGAAAAAATAAATTAAACCAATATTGAAAAAACAAACAAAAAGGACAAATTTTTTTTAAAAAAGTAAAAACCGTTGACTCCCCATCTAGTTCTTTCCTTTTTTCTTTTTCTTTTCTTCCTTTCATAATCAATTGGTGGCGAACACCACACTTGGCTCCTAAAACTCCCGATTCGGTAAGAGAAGCTAATGTGTTCCAAGTAAGAATAGCATTCGTGTGGGGGGGTTCAGATCGTGCCTCATTGTTGACAAAGACACCAAATATGGTAGCAGTCGCCCTACATCTATTGGTTTTCTTTATTTATTTTTTTCCTCCTCAATATTTCTTTCTTAATGCTGGAGATATCGACGCTCTTCCCTTCCCTTTGTTCTTCCTCTTTTCCTTTTCTCTACAACTGTAAAGCCTACAAAATTTTGACTTGGTTATTTTTTTCACATGTATCCAGCCCATTTGTTATATTTTTATTTTAGGCCCAATGTGAATTATTAGTTTAACCTAATAATAACTAAAAAGGGTTAGGCTTTTTTTTTTTTTTTTTTTTTTTTTTTACGCTTGGTGTTTATCAGACAGAGAGTTAGATAATTTGAGAGAACCTAACCCTAGAGAAGAAGAAGATAGGCAAAGGAAAGGCAAATCTATTATGAAAAACACGGATTAAGGTGAGATTCTGCTTAGTTTTCTTTAAATTTTTATGTTTTGAATGATTTTGCACAAAATCCAAACCTTTATTTTAAACCATCTTCACTCTTTAAAAATTTCGACGACTTTTCGGTGACTTTTCGGCAACATTTTTGGTACCTATAGAAAGGTCTCTTCAAGATCTTTCCAATGGTATGTGTGCCACTTCATTTGGTTGAGTAAATTAGGAGAAAACAATTTTTGAAATTTGTTGATTTTGGGTTTCTGACAGTTTTGACACGAGTCGACTTTGGGTCACCGGAACTCCATTTTTCGGTGGTCATTTTTGTTGAATCTTGGATGCTTTTTATAGTATGAAATGTGATATTTCCATTGGTATCAGTAGCTTCATGAGATGAGTTTTATGTTAAGAGAATTGAGGTCCCAAAGTGTACTACTTGAAACTAGAAACCCAAAAAACTCAGAAAAATTGGGATAGTTTGTGATTATTTTCAAAGTTTTGGCCCTAGAAACTTGGGCTATATGTAATCTTTTTTACCGAAATTAATTTCTATGATATACTATTACATTTCTACTTTGAATTAGTATTTTAAATAGTACTGAAAACCTCACGGATTGGGAGTTATATTGTCTCAAAGTAGGCCAAATGATCATGAAAAATAAAAATTTTGAATTTGAAATTCTTCAATTTTATTATTTTAAAAATTATTTGTGACCAAAATTAAATATATTTAGTTAAGAATCATATTAATTTCAGTTACATTATTTTTTGTGAATTTTTACTTATATAAATATATTTTTACTTATATAGTCGCATGTCAAACATGTGTCAGCTGAGCTCTAATGTAATGTCAAAATAACTCTTTAAAATTATCATACATATGTGGCTCAGCTATGAACCGAGTTTGATTTTATGTTTGATAAAAAAGATTAATGAGAAAACAGCTGTCAATGTAAGATTAAATAGGCTGAGATTACAAAAGAAAAAAAATAAAAATAAAACAGCTGTCAATGTAAAATTAAATAGCTTGAAATTCCTTTAATCTTATGTTATAGATTTATTTCTAACTTTTGAGGTGGATTCAGCCTAGGTAAGTCTTAATCATTGGTCAAACTCAAAACCAAAGGGAAAATACTGTTCTTCTTTTTTTAATTAAAATTTTTTTATCCTATTTTGACAAAGCTATATCTATCCTTGTCTTTTTATGATGTATATTAAAATTTTATATTGCATGAAGCATGATGTGGATCTAATATTTTACAGAAAATTATTTATTGGACTGATATTAAAAGAAGAAAACTTGCAAACAATATCTCTTTATGGATTTTTCATTAAAAATGAAAATATGTTTATATATATATATATATATCTTCTCTTCTATATTAAAAAAAAAATGTGAATTTCAAAAATATTAAAAGTAATTAACTTAAATACCTTATTAAAATTTAATAATTATTTTATTTTATAACAATTATCAATCAATTATTAATTATTATCAATTAATTAAATTAAATTATTTTATTTTTTAATTAATTAATTTTAAAACCCAATATTTAAAAAAAGGAAATTAAACCAAGCCCCAAATAAAACCCAAACTTTAGATTTGTGAACCCAAATGAAGCCCATACTTTTAGATTTTTGAACCCAAACGAAGCCCAAAGTTGAAAACGCCGTCGAATCTACTTTTCTTTCCTTTTTGGTGAAGAGGAAGAAAAGAATCTTGACTTTTAACGTATTTACCAATAACATGATGCCACGTAAGAGAGCTCAATGAGCTTGCTGTAGTGGATACACCAGCCCCGTGAAAACGCGCATCTTCCCGCTCTCTCTCTCTCTCTCTCAAACTCAAAGCAAAAAAGAAAGAAAAGCGACATTTCTCTTAAAAACCCTACTTTTTTTTTTTTTTTTAAATTAAAATAAAATAAAATTATACTGAATTCGACGACTCTCAAATTTGTCTGGAAAAATCAGGTCAAAGCTCTCTCTCTCTCTCTCTTCGATATTTGTTTTCCTTCACGTAATCTGGTAAATTGCGTTATAATTTATTGATTTTGCATTTAAAATTATTGATTTTTATTTTACGCTTCTGATTTTGAAAAAACAGTAGGGATTGAATATCATGTTGGGCGATTTGAGGAGAAAAGTTGCGAGCGGAGGCTCATCAGCTTCGGTTAGAACTTTTTTTTTTTTTTTTTAAATTGTAATTTATTTAGCTAAATCAATTGGGCTTTTTTTTTGTTGTAGTGATTTTTCAGGTTTTAGGGAAGTCATTGCAGTCGATTTGGCCGGGTGTTTCAGCATATAGAGTTTCTTCCATTGCTGGAAAAGAGGTAAACAATTCAGTTGAAAATGAATTGGATTTGGTAATCATGCTCTTAGTTCAGTTTCTTTGAATTTTAATTGATCTCGATGCTATTAAATCTATAACTGATGTCGAAGATCCTTCATTTATTTAGGCTTTGCCATTGTAAAATGTTGATATAAAGTAAAAAGAAGTGCAAGATCATATTTGTATTTTTTTTAAAGAACGAGTGGTAAAAATGCAATGCCAATTCAAGCTTAGTCCTTCCATTTAAAGTAGAAAATCATGCATTTTATCATCCATAGGATTTGAAATTTTAATCTTTAGTTAATTTAGAAATAATGTTACTTTTTGCTCTCTTTTTTTACTTCTGGAAGCAAATAACTAAGTAGTAAAAGTAATAACCTAATGGAAGCTTTTGTTTTTTGTTTTTAATCATTTGGGGTTTGGATTTTTATCATCCATTGATATATATTCTCATGAGATTTAAATTCAAGTGTTTGAACAGATGCTATCCCTTAAACCGAAAGGAATTGCCCATGTCCGGAACTTCTCTTATCTTGTTCTGCCAGGTAAATCTTTTGGGTGGTTTTTCTTCTCATGTTGGCATAATTTAATTGATTTTCTTTGTTATTAATGAAATATGTCATTATTATTATAGGCTGTTCTGCTGGTTTAACAAAGACAAGGTTAGTTGGTTCTGAACTTTGTAATGCACATCAACGTTAGGAATTAAACTGTCACTCATTAGTTATTACTTGACACAGGGAGGGTATGAGTTGACTACTGGATTAATCTGACGTTCGCATGTGTAATTACCATATCTATCTTTAATAGCAGGTTCATTTCTATGCAAAGTAGTCCATCTCATATTGTTTATCCTGAAACTAGATTAGTTAGGGTAACTAGAAAAGGAAATTCAATGCTCATGAGATATATATATTTTTAATTCTTTAAATCAGTTTGCCACTCCTTAGCACTTCTTTCCCCTGAAAGCTTTGCTTGTGGGCAGGGATGTCATTTCTAGCATTCAGTCAGAGGCTCTTATGCAAAAGTCGTGCAGGGCTTTCTCTTCTGGTGATGGTATGATATTGACTAGTTTCCTTAATGATATTTATTTTTCCAAAGGCTTATTAGCATTTTTTCTCTTGTTGGTCTTTTCTAAATGGTTATTAATTCATGGGTGTTCTTTTTGGTTTTTGCAAGAATTTAGTTCCTGTGCATTATAATTGTTCATTTGATCACCACTTTATCTGGAATAGATCATTAACATCTAACAATTGTCAAACCCGTTTTGTATTGAGCAGTTGGGCTGCCCAAGAGGTACTAGGTCAGGCAATATGTCAAATGAAGAATATAATTTTAGTTCAAAATATCTTTTAAAATATTTCTCTGGAAAAGTGTGAATGCACTTATGTCAAAATTTTGGCTGCAATTTAGTTGTATGATGATTTGGAGTAGAACTTCTATGGTACTAGACTTGCACCTCCACCTTTTTGGCATTTTTAGTGCATTTTTCACTTGCAAAAGATGAGGAACAGATCTGCTTGAAAATAACCATGCATTCCTTTCTATGTCGTAATTATGTTAAATTTAAATATTTTTTACTTTCCCAATTTATTTACATGTGATGAAGGGGATCTTTTTGATGCTGTTGTCCCTTTTATGGGAGAATCAATCACTGATGGCACTTTGGCAACATTCTTGAAAAGTATGTTTTCCACTATTGTAATTTCCATTCATTCCTAGACATATTCGTTTTCACAGTTGTAAGTACTTGATTGTGTATGTATCGGAATTTTTGAGAGCAGAACCTGGTGATAGAGTAGCAGCTGACGAACCAATTGCTCAAATAGAAACAGATAAGGTACTACTCTTCACCTTTTCTTCTATTGAGAAGAATGGGTTTATACCCCTAATACCTGTACTGTTTATTTTCATCAGGTAACAATTGATGTTGTCAGCCCCCAAGATGGTGTGATTCAAGAGGTAATATATCAACAAATCTGGATCTTTGGGTCACATATGCATGCACGCACATGTCTAGCTTGTTGGTCATTCCTAGACTCCTGCCTTCTCACTTCTGGGAGCAAGGAAGTGGACTGGATCCTGAATATTAATGTCATAATTCTTGCCAGTATGTAGCCAAGGAAGGAGATACTGTGGAACCAGGTACCAAGATTGCTGTCATTTCAAAGTCCGCTGATGGTGTTTCACCTGCTGCTCCCTCTGAAAAGAAATCAGAAAAAGGTGCTTCCAAGCCATCTCCTCCAGCTGAAACTGTAAAGGAGGATAAGCCAAAAGCTAAAGTTGAAGCTTCTCCTGCTGTGGAGAAGCCTAAAGCCCCTTCTCCACCATCTCCAAAACGAACTGCTACTGAACCTATACTTCCACCCAAGGAAAGGGAAAGAAGAGTAAGTCTTTTCATTTTCTGTTCACATCCAAATGTTGTGCTTAGAATTTTCTGATGCAGTTGGTGAAAAATGATGTAGCATCTTAGAAAATACTCCTGAGTGTATGGCTTCATGATTACAGGTTCCTATGACAAGGCTTAGGAAACGGGTTGCTACACGATTGAAAGATTCTCAGAATACTTTTGCATTGTTGACAACATTCAACGAAGTTGACATGTGAGTTCTATTTTCCCTCATATTTTAGTTCTTTGTATCAGGTGTTTGGCATCCTGCTGACTGCCTGTGCTACCTCACTTTCTGAATATTTCTATTTTGGTTTGTCTTTAGGTTCAGATGGTTCTTTGACTGTACTTAACTATTTGCTTCTCTTTTCTGATACAAGATTTCTATGAAGTTAACCATATCAGTTTACTTTATGAAGGCTATGTTGATTTGTTTCCTTTTCTTATTGATTTGCTTCTCATTGCAGGACTAATTTGATGAAGCTCCGCTCTGATTACAAGGATGCTTTTGTTGAGAAACATGGTGTCAAGTTGGGATTTATGTCAGGGTTTGTTAAAGTATGCAAAATTTGTTTTTGAAATGGTCACATATGCACTTATGGCCTGCCTTCACTAAACTTTGCTTTCTCTTTATTTCCTTACCATTTCTTCTATTTTATTCGTTTCAGGCTGCTGTTAGTGCACTTCAGCATCAGCCTATAGTAAATGCTGTAATTGACGGGGATGATATTATTTATAGAGATTATATAGATATCAGCATTGCTGTTGGTACTCCGAAGGTAATTCTTTTTTGTGATTGTCTTTCTTTTACATTCTTTGATTTGCCAAATTGCTATTTAGCCATTTAACGGCTTGCTGAAGCTTGGATTATTAGTGTTTCTCTCAGCATTCTTTCTTGACTAGTTTAGACAGAAAGTTAAAAATCTGTGGGTTTTCATGCATGTAAAAATTAACTGAAATTAAAAATTTCCCGTGAACTTAGAGCAGTTTGTAAAGTTGAAATGAGTAATCAATAGGTTCAAAACTTTGTCCTTTGACAATTAAACATTATAGATTTGTTGAAGGTTTTTTTTACTTGTTTTCTTTATTTACTGAACTGAAGTTGCTTTATTTTATTTCATGACAAATGAGAAAATGAGGTATCTAGAAGATTATATCGTCTTTTCTCATTTTTGTTTTGTTGCAAATCTTCAAAGTTACTCTGCCAATCGTATAGGCCAGTATTGATAAATATATGCATCGATCACCTCATCCCTGCACAGGCATTGAAAGTTAGAGAAAAAGAAAAAAGAATGTGATTCATGTTGTATGTTAAGCTTTTGTTCCTTTATCTTTCCTGCCAGGGGCTTGTCGTTCCAGTTATCCGAGATGCTGGTAAGATGAATTTTGCTGAGATAGAGAAGACAATCAACAGCCTTGCAAAGAAGGCAACTGATGGGACCATATCAATTGATGAAATGGCTGGAGGCTCGTTTACGATATCCAACGGTGGTGTTTATGGAAGTCTGTTGAGTACCCCAATTATCAACCCTCCTCAGGTTAGTGGTTACAAACTGAACATTTGCACATGCTTGTATATGTATGAGGGTTCCATACACTTGTAACTTTTCCATATTGGTAGAGGCTATGTTGCTCCGACTCTTAATTGTTCTTGAAGTATCCGTGTCCGACACCCATGTCCGACCCATATCCGGACATGGGTATGGGCATATGATCCTCTAAGGATCCTACAAATACATGAAAATCTTAGAAAAAATTGAACATGACCGTGTCCGACACTCAGACCCGAGTCCGAGTAACATAGGGTAGAGGTGTTTGCGCTCTCTCTTATGAGTTTCTCATATTCAGCTTTTGTTTGAGACCAGAAAGAGAATCTCACATAATTAAACAATTTTTTTGGCAGTCGGCTATCTTGGGTATGCACTCAATAGTGTCCAAACCAATGGTTGTTGGAGGTAATATAGTCCCAAGACCAATGATGTACATTGCCCTTACTTATGACCATAGGCTGATTGATGGAAGAGAGGCTGTCTTCTTCTTGCGTCGTATCAAGGATGTCATCGAAGACCCTCGCAGGCTGCTACTCGATGTATGAAGGCCTAATAGCAGTTGCTGTGCTATTTTGATGGTTTTCTGGCACACTTAGCATTGTATGTATAACCTCCTATATAAATGAATAAGAATAAATGCCTCAAGTTTTGTAGGGTTTCATTTGTTGATTGATTCACCCTTTAAATGAGTTCCGAAATTGCGGCTGGCCATTGTTGAACTATATTGAGTATTGAAATGCATATTTTCAGTTTCTGTTGTGCAAATGTGTGTTTACTTTTATTTTACACTAAGTTCTTTGAATTCTGGTGAAAAGGGTACACACATATTACCAATGCAGGTTTAACATGGACAGGTTGGTTTCTTCTTGGATTCATGTATGGTGGTATTTAAGCCTACTTAAATTACCTGTTATTACTTATTAGAGATATGATCCTATCTTACTTCGACTCGGGTGAAAGTGTCGGACACGGGTATGTGTCCGACACGATTATGTTTGATTTATTCTAAGTTTTTTCATGTATTTGGAGGATCCTTGGGGGATTATATTTCCATATTCATGTTCGAATATGCGTCGGACACGGGTACTTCAAAAAAAATGAAGAGTCAGAACAACATAGATATGATCAGTTACCTGGATTCGGGTGAGTGTTGGATATGGATATGATCTATGAATTTTTGTTTAAAAATATTAAAAAATTAATTTTATATTAATATTTAAATATTTTCATTATTAAATTTAAATAAAATTTTTTTTTATATATTAAATAGTAATTTATACTGGATCGATCCGAATTTAAAAAAATTTATTCCACGCTCGATCTTATTCGAGCTAAATTGGATGAATAACTCGATTTTTAAACAGATCTACCCGACGTTAATAGAATTAGGAACTTGAAATATTAGATCATAAGTGAGCTTATGTTACATTCACAATTATGACAATAATGTTTTGGCTTGGCCCAAACCCTTATTATTATTTTGGGATTAACCCTTAATATTTTTTGAAATTTGATTTAAATCCCCTCAAAAAATTGAATTAAAAAATCGAAGAAAAAAAAACTACCTCCCAATTTGTATAACTCTTCAAATATCAGAACATAAATGTATGACTTGCAAAATTGCAAAATCAATAACCAAGAAGTGAATACAAACATTTTTAGTATATCTTAGAGAATTTTAAGTTTCCATAGTTTAAACAAGTTTCAATTATGCGACAAAATAAATATTAACTTGAAATATATAAATTTCAAGCTATGTTACTTGAATTAAGGGTGAGTATTGAATACGAGTATGTATCTTATACGAATATATTTATTTTTTTAAAAAATTTCATATATTTAAAAGATCATATCCTTCAGGGACGAATACAAGGGTGACAAGGATTTGTTTCAACGGAGTTAAGATTCAGTCAATTATTTTTAATCTATTAATTTTTAATACATTTATCATTAACATTTATATGTGTATGATCACTTATTAGTGAAAGTTATACTTGTAAATAATAATTAAAGATGTATTGAAAAGTAATAGAAGGGAGTCGAACCCATTTCAACGAGAAAGTGTTTATGCATGTCTTAGTCATATTAGTTTGAGCTATGAAGTACAGACACTTCTGTCAGGGGAGTGTCCAAGTCTTGGACACGTGTCTGACACGGATTCGGCTCCAACACGGTTGAATACGTATCAGACACGTCAAAAAAAATAAAAATAAAATCGGACACAGTCAAAACATGGCTAAGACATGACTGGACACATGATGAAGGTTTTTTTGCATTTTTTGCATTTTTTTCCCAATATGAAATCAACAATAAATAATTTGGTTCTAATAGGTTTTTTAATGTTCAAGTTTTTAAATTCAAAAATAATTTTAAAAAAGTTAGAAAGCTATTTGCATGTTAATATTTAATTGAAAAATATAAATTTTATATTTTTATTATATATTATTAGATAAAAATATGTTTTTATTGTCGTATCTTATCGTACTCATATCCTAATTTTTTTAAAATCCTTATATTATCATATCCATATTGTGTCGACGTGTCCGTCCTTCATAGAATTTGAGTTGTTATAATTTCAGTTATGTTAAGTTCTATGGGCCTAGACTAGGCTTATTTATTTCAGCTGTAAGCCCATGAATGGCAGTTAGTTAGTTGATTCCTGGTGGCAGTCAGTTAAAACCGGTACATATTGTAACGTGGAGAAGGAATATTCAAGTTTAGCAAACCTAAGAAATAGGCAGAAACATTTTCTCTCTCATTCTTCCTTCTCTAATATTTCTTCATTCATTCCACCATTGTTCTTCCTCTCTATCTCTGGTTCCGTTCTCTGGTTTCATTATTTATTCATACAATTTTCTCTTCGGAAATGGAGATCGGAGCCGGTCGGATCGGTTCATGCTCTAAAGAACACCAGAAAATTTATCAACAGTGGTTTAACGTTGCTGATTCAGGTACATTTTTATTTTTTATTTTTTTGTTTAAATTTTCTTTTAATTATTTATTTATTGTTTTGGTAGATAATGATGGCCGCATTACTGGAAACGATGCAATAAAGTTTTTTGGTATGTCAAATTTATCGCGACAAGATCTCAAGCAGGTTAATCTTCTTTTATTTTCTTCATTTTAATTGAAAGTTTGGGTTTTCAATAAATATTTTCTTCATTTTTGTTTTGTTTTGTTTTGTTGATTCCTTAAAGGTGTGGGCGATTGCGGATTCTAAGAGACAGGGATATCTTGGTTTCAAAGAATTTGTCTTTGCTATGCAGGTTAGGAGTTGTAGTTTTCTTTGAATTCTGATTATATTCTATGTTACTCGGATTTAGGATGAGTGTCGGATACGGATATATGTTCGATACGGGTATATTTAATTTTATCTAAGTTTTTTCATATATTTGAAGGATCATACCTCATATCCATGTCCAATATATGTCGGACAGAAGTGTCGAACATGAGTACTTTAAGAAAGATAAAGAGTTTGGATAATATAGATTATATATTTGTTGATTTCTTCAAATCTGACCTGTTGTTACTTTTATTTTTTAGCTGGTTTCTGTGGCACAAAATGGTCGTGAAATATCACATGATCTCTTGAATGGTGATGGTATGACGATTTTGCTTGGCCTTATTTCTGAATTGCATGCTTTGAATGTTTATTTCAGATTGAAAACTTTTAATTAATGTGTATTTATTTATTTAGAAGACTGCTTTTTGGTTGTTTTTTTTGCCTCTAATTTTAAGATATGCTGATATATTGCAGTAGATTTTGAGAATCTCAAACCTCCTGTAATGGAAGGTTTGGATAAATTAATCAAGGTAATATGACTTATTTTACTTTTTAAGTCTATGTTCTAAGTGCTTCAGCATCATGAAATTCTTACTATTTTGCTTAATTTATCCAGAAAAAGAAACATTCTTCAAAGTCGAATAGCCCTGATAACAATGGTATGAATTTTTCATTGCAACCAGGGATTTAAATAGCGGTCGCAATGCGATGTTACGATCGTTATTTTGCGATTTCTATTCTTTTTCATTGTCGATATTTACCGCAATTGATCGCGATAGCATTTGTATGTGTGCAATTGCGATAAACTCAATACAATCGAAAATGAATCCACGATTGCAATTTAAATCCTTGATTGTAACCTTTGATGGTTATTTTACTCTGATTGTTTACCAAATATTCACTAGTTGGGGCAATGCAGGTAGTTCTCCAATACAAACATCAGCTGCAGCTCAATGGTTTTCTTCAAAACCATCAAAGAAGGTTTATTTTAACATTGTTTAATTGAACTTATTTTGCTTCTGATACACTTTTCTTTCATCTGTTTTTTGTCATCTAAGTGTAGTGACTATAAATAATTTCTTTATTTATATCAAATATTTATTTGACTCTTTATTTGACTTTATTTTACTTCCAGACTATGAAGCACGGACACTCTTGATAAAAGAGTGTCCAAGTGTCGGACACGTATTTGACACAGCGAAATACATGTCGGACACCTAGCTTCCTAGTTTTTGGAAGACTTGTGAGTCTTAGCTTTGGTATATTGTGGCTTTAATGATGCTAATATGTTTCCAATCCTTTGGATCGATTTTTTTTTTAATAGTGTGTTTTTATTTATCTACATCCTTAACATGCTTAAGTAATTTTTTTCCTGTGTATAACAGATATCTTTGTCCTCTGTGACTTCAATCACAGATGGTTTAAAGAGATTGTACATTCAGAAGTTGAAGCCTTTAGAAGTTACATATCTTTTTAATGATTTTGTATCCCCATTGTTGGTGAGTGAGTGGTAGATGTAATTTTTCTGAATTCAGTTTTAATCTATGTTGTTCGAATTCTTTATGTTATTTTAAAGTATCCGTGTCCGATATATATTTGGATATAGATATGAGGGTTGATCCTTCAAATGCATGAAAAAACTTGAAAAAAATTGAATATACCCGTATTTAACACATACCCGTATTCAACACTTATCCTGAATCCGAATAACATAGGTTTTAATTATCATTGGATATGTGCTAAAGTTTTAAAAGCTGTCTAAAGCTAATCAGGTGATTTTGATTTTTTTTTATTGCAGACAAATAGTGATTTTGATGCCAAGCCAATGGTCATGCTTTTGGGTCAGTATTCCACTGGGAAAACAACCTTCATTAAACATTTGCTTAAAAATAGTTACCCAGGCAAGTGATCTTCTCCCTTTCTCTCCTTTGCCCCTCCCAGCAAAACTTTTTTTCACTCATTTATTTCACCACCATTTTCAGGAGCTCACATTGGACCTGAACCAACTACTGACAGATTTGTTGTTGTTATGGTACTTCAGAATTTCTCTTCTGTTATAATATCATTGATGCAGTATGAATAATTGACATTATGTTATTCGGACTTTTTATTTTCTTAAAATACCCGTGTTCGACATCTGTGTCCGACATATTCAGACACGAGTATGGGATATGATTTTCCAAATATATGAAAAAAACTTAGAAAAAATTGAGTATACCAACGCTCACCCCGATCGAGTCCGGGTAACATAGGTTATGATTGAAGTTTTGTTTTAATCTCATTCGTGTCATGTACTGTCTTTCCATTTATGCAGTCGGGAACTGATGAAAGAAGTGTTCCAGGAAATACTATTGCTGTCCAAGCAGACATGCCATTCAATGGTCTCAATACTTTTGGAACTGCATTTTTGTCAAAGTTTGAGTGTTCTCAAATGCCACATCCTGTGAGTTAATTGTTCAAACATTAATTTACTGTGATTATATAGAATTAATCTAATATATTCTTTATTTTCATGGCTGAAGCTGTTGGAGCACATAACATTTGTAGATACTCCTGGAGTATTATCAGGAGAAAAACAAAGAACACAAAGAGCCTATGATTTTACAGGAGTAACATCATGGTTTGCTGCAAAATGTGATCTTATTCTTCTTCTGTTTGATCCTCACAAGCTAGATGTTAGTGATGAATTCAAGCGTGTAATTTATTCTTTGCGTGGTCATGACGACAAGATTCGTGTGGTTTTGAACAAGGCGGACCAAGTTGATACTCAACAAGTAAGCACTATATCTGCCCTGTCTCTGCACTACCAGACTCCTTTTAGATTTTTAATCTATATCTGCCCTGTTTCTGAACTATCAGACTCCTTTTAGGTTTTTTAATCTATCCTCAATCTAAACCCTGCAATCAGTGTATTCGTATTGTATTCGTATTTTTTTTTTTTTTGTGTCATAATCATGTTTAAGATGTTATATACTTAAAAAAGTTTTGACACGATAATCATTTGTGTTATATAGATTTTGATACGTTCGTATATTCGTATCGTTTTCGTGTTATTTTATCTTAAATGTAACTTTTGATGCTAGGATTTTAATTTGGTTATATTTTCCTTTTATCATAGTTGATGAGGGTTTATGGAGCCTTAATGTGGTCACTGGGGAAAGTCCTTAATACTCCTGAGGTTGTGCGTGTATATATTGGGTAAGCTCTTTTTCTCTCATTCTTGCCGAATTAATGGTTTTAGT
Organism: Fremontodendron californicum; assembly: GCA_030761205.1. Classification (NCBI taxonomy): domain Eukaryota; kingdom Viridiplantae; phylum Streptophyta; class Magnoliopsida; order Malvales; family Malvaceae; genus Fremontodendron; species Fremontodendron californicum. The sequence continues at coordinate 22,339,881 of JAULJL010000030.1, forward strand.
CAGCGGCCGCAACGAGATGTTACGATTGTTATTTTGCGATTTTGATTCTCTTTGTTGTTAATACCGCAATTGATCGCGATAACATTCGTTACGATCGCAAACGTAATAAACGCGACGCAACCGAAAACGTGTCCGTCACCTCAATTTAAATCCCTGATTCTAACGATTTTGATATATTCATTCCCCATTTCATATCAAACTAAGATGCATCTGGTTCTTACTTTTTGATGTTAATATCTTATCTTTGGCAGATCGTTCAATGACAAGCCTGTAAATGAAGCTGTCACAGGTCCAATTGGGAAAGACTTGTTTGAGAAAGAACAAGAAGACCTTCTTGCTGACTTGAAAGATATCCCAAAGAAGGCTTGTGACCGTCGAGTAAGTTCATTTTACTATTCTTCCTTGGAAAAAATAGAAGCAGTCTTTTATGTGAGAAGTAAAAAGGTCTCTACAGCTTAGTACACATGTATTGTTTAATAGGAATAGAAACTCGGGTTTAGCTTAGTTAGTTCATGTAACTACCTTTAAGAGGTGACAGTGACATCCAACAGATCTAAGATTTGAATCTCAGCATCTGTAACCCTTTCTTCCATCCCTAGATTACGACCTCTTTTATACCCAAAAAAATGTTGTCGAAGAGAAATCTTAAATCTTAATACATTGTTGAACTGCAGATAAATGAGTTTGTGAAACGTGCTAGAGCTGCAAAGATACATGCTCATATCATTGGTCATCTTAAGAAGGAAATGCCTACTATGATGGGGAAAGCCAAGACTCAACAGAGACTAACTGATAATTTGGCTGATGAATTCGGAAAAGTATCCTCTTTCTCTCTCTTCCTTTTCTCTTTGTGTGTGTGCACATCCATGCTTGCAACCAGAGATTTAAATTGCTGTCGTGGACAGTCGCATGTATCGCGATTGCGGACGTAATGGATGTTATCGAAATCAATTGCGATAAATATCGATGACAGAAAGAGTCGAAATTGCAAAATAACGACCGTAAAATCGCGTTCGACCGCTATTTAAATTCCTATATGCAACTGTACATTGGAAACTTGATTTTTTTATCATGCATCAGTTGCTTATGCAGAAATATATATATATATATATATATATTATATACAGGTTCAAAGAGATCATCACCTACCGCCAGGAGATTTTCCAAATGTGGAACAATTTAGGGAGATTTTGAGTGGTTACAACTTTGACAAATTTGAGAAGCTAAAGCCAAAAATGATTCAAGCTGTTGATGACATGTTGGGTTATGACATCCCAGAACTGTTGAAGACATTCAGGAATCCCTATGATTAACTCTGGAATATACAAACAAATTGCTTGGTGTTTAGAACATGATGATTCAATTTTGATCACCAGAAAATCTGAATTCTACTTGAGCAATATTGTCTCAAATTTGTTGTAGATCATTTGTAAGAAAGAAAGAAAGAAAGAATTTTTGAGATGTAGACCGGTCAATTCGTGTATTCATATCGTGTTTGTATTATTTTTACGTGTTATAATCATGTTTAAAATAATATATATTTATAAAAATTTTGACACGTTATCGTGTTTTATAAATTTTGATTTGTTCATGTATTCCTGTTATATAATTTTCAAATAAAATTAGCAAGGTTGAGTTGGACTTCAAAATCTAACCTTGGGCTCGTACTCAAATATTTCATGAAAGGTATCCAAGCCCATTTACATAACGTCGTCGTTTTATGTATGTGTCCCGACCATGTTTGATATTTATTAATGATAGATTTGATAATTTATATATTTATATCGTATACGTATATTTTCAGCCCAAGATTAAAGGGGTTATTATTTGTCATGTTCCTAAAGAACTTAATTTCATTGCAGATGGTTTAGCTAAGAATTCAGCCTCCGGGGTGTACTATTTTTCTGCTTACTTTTAGTTCTTCTTGTCCTTTTTTTCTGTATTGTGTTTTGTTGTGTTGTTCCTGTCTCCTAGAACTTTGTATCTTTCTATTGTCATCAATAATATTTTATGCTTTTCAAAAAATAAAAAATAAATAATGTTTAAAGTATTATATATTTATATAAATTTTGACATATTAATAATTCGTGTTATATAAATTTTGACACGTTCGTATATTAGTGTCTTGTCATGTTATTTTTCATATCATATCGTCTTTTGTATCATATTTTAATTTTTTCTTTATATCATATCTAAAATTATCAAATCTATTCGATGCTTATTTAAATTCCCATATGAAAGAACTAACATCAATGTCTCAATGATGAACATGACAATAACACTCTCAAAGAATGTCCAAATGGATTAGATTTGATAATTTGTATATTTATATCGTGTTTATAATATTTTTTTGTATTTAAGGTGTTATATATTTATATAAATTTTTGATAAGTTAATAATTAGTATTATATAAATTTTGATATATTCACATATTCATATTATTTTTTATCGTATTGTATTTTGTATTATATTTTAAATATATATATATATATTTTTTTATGATATGTTTGTACTTATGAATAAGTGTTAGTATTTATATCCTTGCTTCTCTCTGCTCCAAAGAAGCTTCAAACGCCAAGCTTTTCTACTCAGTTTCACTCTCTTGTTTCTGAATCTCATAACAAATGAAGTAAATAAATAAAACCCTTGATTTTTTGTGGTTAATTGTGAGAAGGGTTTTGCTAGGGTTTAAGGGCTTTGCTTAAATTAGCGCAATTTCATGACTTTTTCATCTGAGTATTTTTTTTATAGTATATTTTTGTTTTATCATGTTGGAATTATGTGGGTTTTGTTTGGAAGTTAAAGGGTTTAAAATTTTTATGAAAGTAGGTTCCTTTTAGGGTCTTTTGTTCTAGCTTTTTATTTTTATTTATTATTATTATTATTATTATTTTGCTGCTTTTTTCTTCAAATTGTATGTTTTGATTGTGTAAAGGTTAAGCACTTGGAAATAAAATATTGAATTTTTGTTATTGCATGAATCAAAGATAAGAAAGGAGAAAATTTTACTTACATTAATGAATTATAAGCTGTAACCTCATTTATAATTGAATTTATGAGGTTCTTGTTGGGTGTTAAGGTTCAGTAATTGGGTGTTAAGGGTGTAGAAAATAATGGTCGAAGAGCCTATAAAACCAAGTGTTACTGATGAAGCAAAAGAATCGGGTTTTAACTCGGAATCCCAATCTGATAAAAGGAGAAGAGCCACTAAACGAACTGCATTCTGATTCAGATTCTGAGGAGAAAGAAGGCAAAGCAAAAGGAGATTGAAGAAATGGAGAATAATATTGTTATGGCCAGAACAAGATGTGAAGCAGGCAGACAACTCAATCACCACTTGGTTTCTGTTATATTTGGAGTTCAAGAAAATGATAGTAATTATTTCTCAATGTGCAAAGGGCCTACTATATGTTGCAGACCTTTGTTGCTCCGATTTTTTATTTTTTTAAATTATCCGTGTCAGACGCATATCTGAACATGGGTATAGGGATATGATCTTCCATGGATCCTCCAAATACATGAAAATTAATCTTGGAAAAAATTGAATATACCCGTGTCAGATACATACCTGTGTCCGACACTCACACCGGAATCCGAGTAACATAGTTGCAGACAGTTTAGGAAGGGCTTCTACACATGTTAAAGGCAGTTTCCCTAAGACGGATGAATCCAAAGAAACTGTTTGAGCTGAACCACTCCTAGAAGGAGTTGAAATGACTGAGAAACAGCTTGGAGAGGGAAACCTTTTGTTACTCACCAAAAGTCATAAGTTATTTTCACAGCTTCCTACAGTATTGGGAGTTCTCATGAAGCTAAGTTGTTAGAGTTCCTATACTTCAGTTTGTAGGTTCGATTTCCACATTTGTTCTTTGGTAAAAGTGCAAAATTGGCAAACTGAATTCACTTCAACTATTGCACATCATCTGAAAATTTATTACACAAAGTAGTGTGCTTCTATATATATTTCTCCGACACTTCATTTTTTTTTTAAATATCCGTGTTTGACGCATATTCGGACATGTGTATGGGGATATGATCTTCTAAAGACCCTCCAAATGCATGAAAATCTTGGAAAAAAATTGAACATATTTATGTCCGACACTCATATCCGAATCCGAGTAACATAGGTGTTCTTAGTTAATGTTGCAAGTTGTAGTCTCTTCTGTCACTCTGACAATGATTTGGCATCTACATGTGTTCTATAACATATTAAATTTGTTACTAACCAGTTATATATGTTTTTGCTTTCAGGTATTTAGAAAGTTTGGAGTGGAAAAATTCGATCCTACAAATGAACCATGCAGTATTCCAAGTACCAGATAATTCTAAGCCTCCTGGCACAGTTCCTCATGTTTTGAAGGTATTATTTTCTAATCTATTTTTATTGAAACAATTCCATTTGTCTATTGTCTGTTATAGTTAATTCAAATTAATGTTTGGTTGAAGAAATATGATTCGTAATCAAGCACATGATTTAGGTTTAATAACCAGCTCAGTTTTTCTTGTCTTTGTTTAACTACAAAGTGCTGTTTGAAGTTTTGAACAACATAAGTGGTCATAGTCTATGTTACTCGAATTCGGATGTGAGTGTCGCATATTGGTTAACAACAAATTCATTTTTTTTTCGAGCGGGTTGGGTACGAATCTTAAATCAATCTGTGAGTTAACGTGATGACTGATCCTTTAAATACATCATTTTAAAATAAAATAAAAACAAATTAATATAAACTAAAACCTAAAAAAACTAAAACTTGTCACATGTACGTGTCAAGCATTGATCTGTAGTATAGATATATATGAGTTTTCATGTTAAGCTTAGTCATTGAAAACTTTGTTTCTTTAATTTATATTTTTGGCCATCAATTTCTTGTTTCATTATGGATAAAAGAGGCCCACAATTCCTTTTATCTTAATTTAAAAAAAAAAAAAAATTCGAAGGTAAATACTAGATGTGATATGTTTTTATGTACAAGTATATACTACATATGATTTGTATTTACTATGGAGTTTATAAAGTGACGGACTAAAATCTATCAATTACATCATTTACTAGAAACAAAAATCTACCAATTTCAACATTGCTACTTTTGCTTTCTTATTGTTCCCACAAAATGGTTCAATCCAGATAAGTTTATTGTTTCCACAAAATGATGCAATCCAAATAAGTTAGGAATCTGACGAATCTTTTGTTAAGGTCAGGTTAATCGAGTATTGGTTTCCATCACTTTGTGCATCTTTTTCAAAAGAAAGTAAGTTTCTTGTTAAACCTTTGAAACCTCATTTTGCTTGGTAGAAATCATCTCTAGGATTTCATTCTGTTTGAGGAAAATATTCTTTTGATTGTTGAGCATATTCTTATGATTCTTGAGCGTTTTTTCTAATTGAATAGTCCAAAAATAATAGAAATTCAACTCAACTTCAATCAGAACAATTATACCAACAATCCTAGCAAATTTATAGCTCTTGGTAGAAGACATTTTCTTAATCAGTTTTTTCATATCTGATTTTCTTTCCATCCATTCTTGTTCCATTGTCACGAATAGTTTCTTAATTTTGTGTATTGTTGCTTCTGGAAGCAATTTGGTTTCCTCAACTATGGCCAACATCTTGTGCCTTCCCTCACTTGATTCATGTTTGATCACATTAAATATTTTTTTTCATTTGATCCACCGAATCGTTCAGTGAAGGCTTCACCTAATTTAAGTTGCAAAAAAAAAAAAGAAAAAAGTGAAAAAACATTCAACAAGTTTGCATAATATAACGGTAAAAATACAGATATAATCTGATCCACCGAATCGTTCAATGCAAGCTTCACCTCATCCAAGCTGAAAAAACGAAAAAAGTGAAAAAAAAAAAAAAAAACTCAACAATTTTGCATAACCTAAAGAGCAAAAATAAGACATTCAAAATTTAAAATATTTTATGATAAATTATATACATATATATATATATATTTTCATTTAATTGATTTACTTTTACATTTAATCGAAAAAATTATTATACTATAAATAAAAGTTTTTTAATTAGCAAAATTAATTTTTTTTAAATATTCAATTTTTTATAATTAATAATTTTGATTTGATTTGTTATAAATGCAACATGTTCTCTAATGAATTTGTTTGATTTGATTTAACTAAATTAATTAATCTTATTATATTCCAAAAATATGTTAGTTTGAAATATTAAACTCTTTTTTTCCCATTTATGGTAATCCTTACTATTAACCTATTTTTTCTCTCATGATAATTCGTGTATTTATGTCATGTTTGTATTGTTTTTTCGTGTAATAATCGTGTTTAAATTATTATATATTTATATAAATTTTGACATGTTAATAATTTATGTTATAAATATTTTAACATATTCGTATATTCATATCATGAAATATTAATTTATATGTGTTTACAAATATTTAAGTAGATAAAATTATTTATGCATCGCACAAGTCACAAGTTAATTTCATAAAAAATAACATACAATTAAACCTAATGTATATTTTATTAAGTATATTTATTATTTTTTAATATTTTAACTAAACATGCAGAATTAACCAATCGAACTGATCAGATCCATGACCAAAAATCTTACCAATTTATTTTTTATCCAAATCTTTTAACCTTGAGAATATCTAAAAAGTTTTTTATTGTGTAAGGTATAAAATTTAAAATTTGTACAATCAAATACAGCTTATTTTCTGCCTCAAAACATTGATGGCACGTATAGCCATAATTAAGTATTAATGCTTATTAAGACTTTTGGTTGGTTCTCTCACCTTTATTAAATGTTTTTCAATACTTTATCTTTATGTCACTGGAAATAATATTATTATTGTTAATAAATTGATACAATTATAATCAGTTTTTTATTTGCTCATCTAGTGAGTTGACATGCTGATAGATCGGATTGGGTCGGGTCGCAGTTCAATTTTTTTTTACCTTATCCAGACTTGATTTTGGGCGGACTCAAATCGGTCCAAATTACTGTTTATCATATTAATAAAAAATTAAAAATCATTTTTATATTAATATATATTTTTATAATTAAATTTAAATAATTTTTTTTATTCTGTGAACAATGATCTGGGCCACGTTGGGTCGGCTCAGATCACAAAACTCTCCCAACCCAATACGGGTCGAGCCTGTTGGACGGACGGGCTGCCCGACCCATGAGCAGGTCTACTTGTGAGTAACACATTTTTTAACATTTTCTTTTTTAAAAAAAAAACTTTATAAAAAATAAATTCTTTTTCCAATTTTGAGAAAATTGAACAAAAAGGGTTTTCAAATGTCAACATATTGTTATTTAATTAATATCATAAAAAATAATTTAATGCTAAAAATTAAATTGGAAAACATTTTCTATAAAACTTGAACTCACAACTATATAAATATTACTTTACAAATTCAAATAGGATTTCTACAAAAGAAAATACTAACAAACATAATTAATATATATATATATATATGAGACATTAATTTATATTGGTGTAAAATTAATTAGTTTTAAAAAATATGTTTTTATAACTTTGTATATGATTGATATTTTAACAAATTGACCGCTAGATTTATCAATATAATCGCACTCATCATGCACGCAAAGTTTTACATCAACCCGATATCTATATCATGTCTAGCGAGAATATTATTTTTTTATATATATATTTAGCGGTTGAAACTTGTTTACGTCAAACAAATAAATAATTAGTTATTTTTAATTTACTCAAAATTTAACATGTATGATTTATATGAATAAAGTATGAAATACAACATTCGAATTAAACAAATATAAATTGTACAAGGAATTACAAAAGCGTGTAAAATTAAACTAGTTTTATACCAAAGTAAGTTGATTATATATATATATATTGATATATATATATATATATATATGAGGGGATCAACTTACACTAATGTAAAATTTATTAGTTTTACACGCTTTTAAAACTTCGTGTACGATTGATATTTTAACAAACTGATCGTTGGATTCAACAATATAATCACATTCGTCGTGAACGTAAAATTTCGAATCGATACAATATCTATGTCATATCTATTAAGAATACCGTCTTTTTGATATATACGGTTGAAACTTTTTAATATCGAATAAATAGTGTTAGACAATTTTAATTTATTCATAATTTGACATGTACAATCTACGTGAATAAATAATGAAATACAACGATCAAATTAAACAAAATTAAACTCGTATTTGATATATTATTGACTGTGCTTTAATTCAATAAACAAGATCAATAATCTGCTATATGTTTCATTTTTTTTAATGATGGTAAATCAGATAATTTCTGATTGTAAAAATGCTTGTCTAGGTGAAGAATGTTTAACTTTGTTTAGACATCTTATATATAAATTTTGGATGTTTTCAAGCATCCTCAGGCCATCCACATCGCCCTATCCCTTTTTTTTTAGTTGAAGGAAAAAGAGAGAGAAAGGAAAGGAAAGGAAAGGAAATGAGAGAGCAAAAAAAAAAAAAAAAAAGAAGGAAAATAAGAAGGAAGAGGGAAAGAAGAAAAAAATGAGAACATTTTTCACATGTTCGTGTATTAGTTTTACACGTTACTAATTCATTATATATATATATTTTTTACACGTTATTTTTTACACGTTACGTTTTTGTGTTTAAAGTATTATAAATTTATATAAATTTTTATACGTTAATAATTCGTTTTACATATATTTTTACATGTCCTATGTTGTATTCGTGTTATGTCGTGTCTCAATTCATCTCATATTTTACTTAGTTTTTCATTGTGATTCAATTTAGACACAAATTTGTGTATTCGTGTCGTGTCTCAATTCATTTCATACACCACGTTTGGTTCGCTGTAATGGAATAGAAGAGAGAAGGAATGGAACGGAATAGAGAAGGAATGGAATGGAATAGAGTATGAATAAGTATTACATAGTTTGGTTGATTGAATGGAATAAAGAAGCAATACTATTACTTTGTTTGGTTGGTTAAAATGATGTTAAGGAATAGGTAAAAAATAGATACGAAAAGACTATTTTATCCTTAACATAAATAATAATATTTTTATTTAATAAAAAGCAAAATTAATTTATTAATCTCTTAAAATTATATTAAAATAATAAATATTTAATAATAAATAATAATTTTAAAATAAATATAAAATAATAAAATTTTATATATTATATATAAAAATAATATTTAAATTTATTTAATATTATATTTTTATATATTAAATTAAAAAATATATTTAAATATATTTTAAATAAAATTTTAGTGTATTATATTTAAAATTATAAATAATAATATAAAATTATATTTTATATTTATTTTTTAAAAAAAATTTAAATTTTTTTCCCTATACCTACTTTTGTTTTTCTCTCTCTTCTCATTTCTCCCCAACTCTCTCTCTCTATCTATCTCTATCTTTACCGTCTCTCTCTTCTTCAAGAGAAACTAACAAATATATTAATAAATTTAATATAATTTATTAAATTTTTTTTCATTTTTTGAAATTATATAAAACCCAATTTTTTTTTTTTTCATTTTCATCACTTTCTCTCTCTCTAACCTCTCTTATCTCTCTAAAAACTCTGCCCTTTCTCTATAAACTCATATCCTCTCTCTTCGTTCAACCCATAAATTCAAGAAAACCCAGAAACCACCGCCTGTCGCCTACTATCGTCGGCCGCCTACCAAAAATGTTCCAAAATTCGTCCAAACACTCCTTTTAATCTCCTCTTTCTTATTTTCTACATTGTTTTCCCTAAAAAATACCCAGAAAAGCCTAGATCTACTAAAAAAACTCATGGCAAAAATCACCCCAAACCACTATCTTTCGGCCCTCCAGTTTCTGAGAAATTCTTCCCTTTAGTACTCTCTTTCTACTCCTTAAATTTGAAGCACTGAAACCCCCTATAAATGGCCTTACCCAAAAGCCCATGAGAGAGAAACTTTCTCTCTCTCATTTTTCAATTTTTGATGTTATTTTTTGTTTCTCTGTGATTTTTTTTTGTTATAATGATGTGTGGTTGCCGGACAAGTCGTCGAAAAATGGGTTTCAAAGGTCTGAAATTTGAAAAATTATCAAAGGGCATTTTGAGAATTATTTTGTTGGGGCTATTACGGTTGATCACCGAATAGCCATTCTGAGGGGTATCACCTAATGGCTATTCGGTGGATTTACCGAATATGGCCAGAATGATATTCCATAGAATACCCAATTTTTTGAACCAAACGATTGGATAAAGGTGAGAGACTGAATAAGGGTGTATTCGGTTGGCTATTACAGCCAACCAAACACGCTGTTAGTTTTTCATTGTGATTCAATTTAGACACAAATTTGTGTATTCGTGTCGTGTCTCAATTTATGACATATTTTGCATATTTTTTCATAGTGATTCAATTTAAAGAAAAAATTTGTGTTCGTGACGTATTCTTGTCTATGTTATTTTTTGTGTTTTCAAAGTATAATACATTTATATAAATTTTTATATGTTAATAATTCATTTTATGTATATTTTTACACATTCGTGTATTCGTGTCGTGTTCATGTTATTTTTTGTGTTGTGTTTTACTTATTTTTCCTATATTGTGTTCATATCCTGTCTTAATTTATCTCATATTTTACATTGTTTGTCATTGTGATTTAATTTAGAGAAAAATTTATGTGTCCGTGTCGTGTCTCAATTATAACATATTTTGCATAATTTGTTATAGTGATTCAATTTAGATAAATTATGTGTGTTCATAACATGTCTCAATTTATAACATATTTTGCATAATTTGTTAAAAAGATACTGTTCATTTTTTTTAATTTACTCTTTTTTTTTAACAAAAAAAAGTTAAAAAAAGATAAATCTTTCTTTTCTTTGTATTTTTTTATTATTATTTTCTTTATATTATTTTAAGCTTTTTACATTAAAAAAAAAATCTATACAATTAGCTAGCTATTAAAAAAATCCATTGAGGCCTCAAAAAATACACCTATAAGGGTAAATTTGAAATACATGCCTTCGATACTAGCATAATTGTTCAATGGTATAATGACTAATAATAATTTGTAAAAAGGAAATGAAGAAAGAAAAAAATGTTGTTAAGGAAATTGTAAAGACATTTTAAATCTTAATGAATCATTTAGATTTAAAAAAAAAAAAAACAAGTGGCAACTTTGCCACGTCAGCATTTTAGAAACTTTTAATTTTTTATTTACTTTTTTTTTTAAAAAATACAAAATTAAAATTTTTTGAAAATAACTTTTTTTTAATTTTAAAAATATATTTATATTTTTAATTTACTTTTTTTGTTAATTAAAAATTTTTAAAAAATAAAAAAAATTTAAAATTTTGAAATTAGATTTTTAAGTTTATTGATTTGGAAGGAAAAAAGAATGGAAGATTTTTTTCATTAAGGACAATTTTGTCTTTACAACTTCCTTCTTAACAATTTTTTCTTTCCTTATTTCCTTTTCTTTCCTTATTTCATGTTATTTCCTTATTTCCATGCAAAAACTTATAAAATGCAAACTTATTTCATAAAACTCTGAATTCATGATTGTTTACATTTTCATATTTTTCATATTGTCACAAAACATTAATTTTTTAATTATTTCAAACATTTTAATTCTATTAGCAAAGTGAAAAAAATTAATCCGCAACATAACACAGGTCTTTTTCTAGTTACATTAATTAGTGGAAGAACCTCCAAGTTCATTTTCTACTTTTTCTTACAGCTGCAGTTTAACCAATTTGGCTAACATAATGGTGTATTTTTTCCCCTTTCCTTTCATATAACTAACATTTAATACTTTTGCTATGATCAAACTGTGTCCAATATCCATTGACACCTTGTTGAGAACTAAGACTCCAATTTATATCACTGCCAATTGGCCACCTAATTTCTTCAACTTTAGCACAATTGTTTGACACCTACTCAAGCAATTTAAGTTAGACATGACAATGTATTTATGTCAATATTTTTTTTGGTGTTATAATTGTGTTTAAAATGTTATATAATTATAAAAATTTTGACACGTTATAATTTGTGTTATATAAATTTTGGCACATTCATATATTCGTATCATGTTCAAATTATTTTTTATATTCGTATTCATATTTTAATTATTTTCTCCTATCGTATAATTATATCGTGTCCAAAATTATCATTAAAAAAATGAAAAAAAAAAGTATTCACAGCAAGAGTGTACCATTTATCATAATTTATACTATTATTGTTGTTGCAACCGTTTTTAGCCCGGGTCGGATCCGAATCCGACCCGGGCCTTCTACAGGTCCTATGGCAGGCCCACCCAAGCAGCCAGGTCACCAGGCCTGTTGCCTGGTCCAGCAAGGCCTGCTAAAGCCCGTTTTCGTTCTAGCCCAACAGGGCCTGCTGCCTAGCAGGCCCATCCCCATCAGGCCCAATCCCATCCCCAAACCCTAGCAGCCTCTAACCCTAGGGAAACCTAGCCCTGGCAGCCACCCTCCCTAGGCAGCCTTCCCGAAGCCACCACCAACCACCCAAACCCATCACCACACCCCACCACCCTAACCCCCAGTCCCCTAGTCCTGCTAAACCAAACCCCCATACACGCCACCCAAACCGAACTCACATGCCAACCATAGCCACAAGCACCCTAAACACATCATACTCCTCTTGACCTAACCCAAAAACCTACGCCACCAAGCAGCAACCCCGTCCCCAAAATCCGGAAGCCCGGATCCCAAGTCCTGGGATTTTGAAACCAAAACCCTTCAAAAAGAAGGGGATCCGAACCGAAAAAAGGAGGAAGAAAAAAAACAAGACCATCGAACAAAAAAAACCATTCGAAAACCCCATTCGAAACCTCCATTCGAAACCTCCTAAAAAAAAAAACATCCACGAAAGAAAAGACCCAACAAACCAGCAAAAAAAAACCCTATCACAACAAAAAGCAAAAAAAAAAAATACAACAAAAAAAAACAAAAACCAACAAAAAATGAAGATTTAGTTTTTTGGTTTCGGATCGGAAGTGGAAGGGTTTCGGAGTTTTGGGCTTAGATCTACGGTTTAGGATTTGGTTTCGGTCAAAATTAGCAGGAGATCAGTGGAGAGGAGAAGAAATCGGTCATTTTGGGCCCGTATCGGACCGAGGAGGGGCTCCGACACGGCGACAAACGACGATGTCGGTGGCGGTGGCTGGCCGAGTTCTGGGAAAGTTGAACTTTCTATTGGTTTTCTTGAAGAACTGAGGAGATAAGGGGGAGAGAAACAGAAGATGAGAGAGAAGGAAGAAAAATAAAAATGGGGGAAAATAGGGGTTTTATAGAAGCCCCAAACGACTCCGTTTCGAAAAGAAAAAAAATTAAGCGGGTCACGATGACCCTCGTGTTGACCCACGGTGCAACCCGGAAGGACCCGACCCAGATGTAACCCGGTTACAAGAAAAAGGTTCAAAACGAAGCAGTTTCGGTAAAAAAAATAAAATCGAATCTACCAGCCTAGACCCGACCCGCTCGTATTTTTTCGACCCGCACCTGCCTTCAGCCCAGATACAGGCCCACAAACTGCCTTGCTGTTGTTTATTTGGGTCAAGCCCAAGGGGAGGAAATTTTGGTATTTTTTTTAAATTGTTTTATTTATTTTATTTAAAATATATATATATATATATTTACTCTCATTTTAATTAATATTTTTATATAAAAAAAAACATTTTCAAAAAAAAAAAATTCAAAAAAAACAAAGGTTATGAATAAAAAAAGAAACTCTAAATAAACGAGTAGCTTTAAAAAAAATGGAACTAGCACTATAAAAATTATTTTTTTGTGTATTTTTTTAACATAAATAATTATTTAAGATACGAGTACTTTTTAAAATATATATATTTATATATATACAATATGAAAAAATACAAAAAAAAAAAAATACTAGTAGTAAAAAATGAATGAATGGATTTTCGAGGTAAATAAATTTCAGGCACCTTGCATTTTTATTTGTCCGCATCGTGTGTATTCATACAATAAAAAATGGGTGAATATGGATTTGCCGACGGCGGAATTCGAAGGATGTCACGGTTGTGATTCCTAAGATATCCCGAGGTGAGAGAATTTCGTTAAATATCACCATGAGTGGTGGGAGTATTTAACGATATGCTCGATACAAAAATTCATTTTCACCTAAAAATGGAATTAGTCAAAATAAAATAAATAAATAAAATAATGAATGTTACGTATTTGATATTGTGCCATGCTCATTTTTTATATATAATAATTTGCATGTTTAATCTTATAGTTATGTATTTAATCATATGTCTTATATGCTAAGTCGTGTGCATTCGATATTTAAATATTCGCATCATACGCATTCAAATAAAAAATGGATGTAAAATGCCGACGACGGAATTCGAAGGATGTCACGATTGTGATTCCTAAGATATCTTGAGGTGAGAGGATCTCTTTAAATACCACTAAGAGTGTTGGGAATATTTAATGAGTATTCTCGATAATAAATTTACGGTTCGCTTTCACTTTCAAAAAAAAAATAATCACAATTCAAAAAGAGAATAAACATGTTTTTGAAAAAAGAAAAATAAAAAAAATAAAAAGAGAAATAATTTTAAATGCCGATGTCAAGTCCATTAAATCGAGATTTAAGATAACACGTGATTAAATGGTACCGTTTTTTAAACGGGCGTTGCTGGGGTGCTAATCCTTCCCCGCACGTAACCGACTCTTGAACCCGATTTTGTTTTCTCTCTGGTTCAAAACGCGGACTTCGAAATTGGTTTTAAAAAAAATTTTAATTAATTTTAAAATATTTTACAAAAATCGGTTTTAATAGGTGGCCAGTCACACCTACAAAAAAGACTGGTGACGACTCCATTTTGTTTTCAAAATCGTCTTAGCGGTCGAAAAAACAGTTATGACAGCTTGGCGACTCCACTGGGGACCTTTGAGAGTTGAGCCATAAATTAGTCATGTGTTATCTTAAAATTTTGATTTAATCGATTTAATCGGTCTTTAATTTTAATTCTCTTGTTCTTAATTTTCTTTATTTATTAATTCAGCTGTTTATTTATTATTATCATTCTTTTTATCTTTATTTTGCTTGCATTTATGCCTTGATATTTGTTGATTCTTTATTTATTATTATTTTTTATATATGTTATTGATTCTAATAATTATGGGATTTTTAGAATAAAGAGTCGTAAACAAATAGTCGAAGGTTTGTTTGTTCCTTCTCACACACACACACGTGCATTTCATACATAAGCTCTATACCTGGGCTATATCCTTTTAGGAAAAAGTAAAAGTATCTATGCTCTCATGGGGTAATAACCTTCGCATGGGCTAGCGAAACGCTTTTAGAGAAAGAAAGTACCTACGCTCTTGAGAGATAATAATCTCCGCATGGGCTAGCGAAAAATCTCTCATTCGAATTGAACCCTTTCCTTTGGAAGCTTATAATGGGTGAGGATCGGGGTGCCTCGCTAGCCTTCGCGGGCGACAACGAGGACCAATTTGAAGACCTTTAGATTACGAATCCGAACCTCATGTTAGAATGCCATGAGAAACCCACCCTAAGTAGAGTCTCTCCTACCCGATATCTAGAAATTCACCCGAAATTAGGACATATGAAGGAACGCCTCTTACCTTTCACTACTTTTGTTTACTTTCGAACCACGAAGTGGGTAGTGACCGAAACGGCCCAAATGCCCGCATTGGTTCATTTCGCGACTCTTAGGGTGAACGAACACCCTAAGTCCTTCGTAGGCAAGGACCGAAATTTTTTCCAAAATGAGTTTTTCTCAAAATATTTGTTATTTTATGTAATTAAACAATGCTGAGCTTCTTTATTTGTTTATTCATTTGGTTCTTGAATTCTTTCATGTGAATATACTGACGAGTTTTCCTTTTATATTGTTCTACATAACTTACATTGGCATCACATTAGCATTCCATGTCGCGGTATTATTCTCAAAAGTATCTTTCAGTAAGTTAATTTCTCATGGAACCCACCGAGCGTCAGATTACCTCGTCATCCGTAAGCGTCATGTGTGAATCGCTAGTAGATGTGCAAGAATGGGCAAGAAATGTGCAACAAAAAGAGGGGGACTGTTTGATTGAAGGTTATGTCCCGAGCCTACCCGAAAGAATAAACTTGGAACTCACACAGAATAACTTGACTGAGTTGGCCGATATTTGGGAACGAATGACTTGGGAAAGGAAGAAGAAATTTTTTGAAAAATATGGCCAGATTGCTTCGCTCATCCCAGTGGTAATTGAGGAGTCAATGATCAGAGCATCTATCCAGTTTTGGGACCCTTCTTATAGGTGTTTTGCTTTTAATGGAGAGGATTTGACACCGACTATAGAGGAGTATTCAATTCTTGTTGGGTTAGAGCTTCGTTCCCCATATAAGGTATACGTCAGAAAGCCAAAGTTGGGTTTCCGTAAGAAGTTGAAAAAGCTCACCGGGGTAGAAGTAGGAGACCCAGATCTGAAACAAAAAGGGAAATATGTCTGCATTCCTTGGGATTTTTTTTGAAAATTTATTGAGGGGCATCTCGATGACGAGCAAGGGGTCACCGCTTTTGCTTTGGCTATTTATGGGATGGTAATTTTTCCTAAGGTTTTGGGGCATATTGAAGTAGCAGTGATAGATTTGTTCGAGCAAGTTGAGAACCACGCTAATCCATCGCCGACAATCCTAGCTGAAACCATAAGATCGTTGAACTTTTGCCGCAAGAAAGGGGAGGGCCGTTTTGTAGGGTGTGCGCCATTACTGCATATATGGCTCAAGAGCCACTTCGTGTGTGAAAATAGTGCTTTCTCCAAACCTTACCTGAAGAATTGTGCCCCTATTAAATAATTATGTGAAATCAAATGGCCGGAACCTAAACCTAAGAAAGAATGGGTAGCCTTCTTACGGTCGTTGACTAGTAAGCAAATAAGATGGATGACGCCATGGATGCCTCATGGGCCAATGTTATACCGATGTGGAGAACCGTGGGTACAGCTTTTAGGACCATGGGGAGTAGTAAGTTATGCTCCACTGATGGTACTGAGACAGTATGGGGTAAAGCAATTCGTCCCGGCTACGCATAGACTCGACCACGTGGAATTTTCTTACAGAGATCCGAATATGTCAAAAAGAATGGAGCCAATAGTCCGAGCTTGGAAAAAAAACCAAAGACCGAGGTTAGAATCCCTCAGTGAGAGTGTCACTCCAAGGTACCAAGTATGGAGAGCAAATCGGGTCAACAATATGGTGCTTCCCGAAGAAGAGGTCATGTATCAGCCAAGTCCCGCTCCACCAAAGAGAATATTAGAACTCGAAATCGCTGAGCAAGGCTTCAGTATTGAAAGAAAGAAGATGAAACAGGAAAGTCAGAGGTTCCAAGAGGAGGTCGAGAATTAGAAAGACAAGACTGAAATACAAGGGGTTAGAATAAAAAAAATAATAAATGAACGTGACACTGCATATGCCGATGTGAGAGACTTGCACTTGGAAAACAAGAAACTAAGGACACAACTGAAGGTCGAAAATATACTCGGACCAACTTATAGGCGGGAAAGAGAACTTAGTCGACTTCAGGAGGAAGTAGAACAGTGGAAGAGAAAGGCACAAGAAAACGAGGCAAAAGCCGCTCGGCTGTCTCGCGATAAGAAGAAATGTAAGGACATGTATTCCCAGGCTTTCATGAGTTTAGCTGAGTCTCTGCATATAAACGAGAAACTAAAGGCCGAGCTCGAGAGCAAAAGGGAGAGTTGTTCTCAGATGCAAGAAGAGAGAAGTTCCCTACACCAAGTAATTTGAGACCTAGAACGACAGTTATATAGCCAGAAAAATCACATCGACGAGATTGTGAGGGAATGGAGGGATAGAGAAAGTGATTGGATTTATACATGTGATTTGGCTACGGATGCTAGCAAGAGATGGGAAGCCGAAGTATGGGAAGGTAGCAGTACATAAAACACTTGGGTGCAAAAATCGGTAAGGCCGTGAGAAAAGCCAACAAGATGATCGAGAAAGTGGAAGTCCTAAGGCAAAGAATCCAACCAATCGGAGAATACGGACAGCAATTGTTTAATTTTTTAAACGAAGCCAGAAATCAGTATAAGGAGATTAGCTGTTTTTATGGACACGATTCTAAGAAGTTATGTTGATGTAATGAAAACTATATGTGGGATCAATGAAAAATCAACCTCCTGAAATTTATCTTTGAGTATTTATACCTCGTATGCATTTTTTTTTTCATTTATTTGCTTGTTCATTCATTCATTCACTCATTCATTCATTCATTCATTCATTCATCCATCCATTCATTCATACACTCAATAAGGAATAAAGAAATAATATGTCATGAGGTTCTAACCCGAGGTATTTGAACTAAGGTATAAAAATTGAGCGTCGACTAAAGTACCTGGACAAAAATGCTCCACACTCGTATAATACACGAGCACATACACGAGCACACGCAAAGACCATGGACAACGAACAAGCAACAAGAATTGAGAAAATGGAAAGGGCACAGAAAGAATTGCAAGAACAGCGGGGCAGATCTCAACAGGAACTACGGGAACAGATAGCAAGGTCCCAGGAAGAGTCACGAGAACAAATGGCCAAGCTTATGGAAATGATGATGAGTCTGACAAGAGAAAAAGGGCCAGCCGAAAGCTCAATGGTAAGGGGAGAACCCCGACGCTGAGAAAGTAACAACGATGATCCTCTATACCCACCGGGTTTTACCCCGACCCATGCCCAAGTGACACAAGATGGGCACCCACAAGGGGAACCTCCAGTGGGAGAACAACCTTATGTGTAAATTAGCACGCCAAGTCCCGCAGGTCAACAAGCCCAATGACAGTTCGCATCTAACCCAGGGACCCATCCTTCAAACCCAGTCCACGTCCCGAACTTGGATGATCCCTTAGAACAAGAAAAGTTGAGAAGAAGCGTGACGAAACAAATAGAGGATGCCGGGACAAAGCATAAGTATGATATGTTAGCATAGAGACTCAAAGCAATAGAAGGGATGGACGCCTTCGGAAAAGTCGATGCCAGTGAACTGAGCTTAGTTCCGAATTTGGTAATACCGCCAAAATTCAAAGTCCCGAAATTTGAGAAGTATGATGGGACCAAATGCCCTTCATTTCATATCACCATGTTTTGTCGCAAAATGGCCGGGCACACTCATAATGACAAATTATTAATTCACTCTTTCCAAGACAGTCTGCAAGGATCAGTCGCAAGATGGTATAACTAACTAGATCGCAGTCGCATTCATACTTGGACAGATTTGGCGAGAGCCTTTTTGGCCCAGTACAAGCATATGCCTGACATGGCGTCAGATAGGCTATCCCTCCAAAACATGGAGAAAAAGGCAGGAGAAGGATTTAAAGAGTACGCCAAAAAATAGAGAGACTTGGCTGCTCAAGTACAACCACCTCTGACAGAAAAAGAAACCACTGTGTTGTTTATCAATACATTGGGAGGACCATATTCTGACAGGTTGATCGACAGTGCTACCAAGAATTTTGCCGATATGATCATTTCTGGCGAGATGATAGAAAGCGCCATAAAAAATGGCAAGATCAAGGAAAGCGAAATCGCCAATAGTAAGAAGGTGGGGGCAACAAAAAAGAAAGAAAGAGAAGTGCAAGCGGCTTTGTATGAAAGTCGACCACCACAAAGCTATACTCATTATCCAACAAACATACCCTACAGTTACCCCCTGACCCATACTCCTACCCTCATACACAACCCCAATATTCAATGAGTTATCTACCACCAGCGCCAGTGTATACGCCATCACCCATGCCAGCACCCGTAAACACGGCATCTGTACCTACTCCCAACCCGACCAGTCCAGTAAACAATGTGAGCACTAATCAGAGAACACCTCAGCCAATCCAACAAAGACCCCAGTTTGACCCAATTCCCATGACATACGCCCATCTATCCCCCAAGTTAGTTCAAAACCATCTATTAGCACCCATGTTCCTTGAACCCATGAAACCCCCATACCCAAGATGGTATAACACGGACGTGAACTGCGATTACCATGTAGCAACCCGGGTCACTCCACGGAGAATTGCACTACGCTTAAACACAGAGTGCAACACCTAATCAGGGCCGGTGTCCTGAGTTTCACAACCAAGGGGAGCCTAACGTTACTGTAAATCCATTACCCGACCATGGAAAAACAGGAGCAAACGCGATAACGGAGGAAAAAGGTTGTCGGGTAATATCAAGGATTTAGGATGTCCGGACTCATATGGGAAAAGTGTTGGATGCTATGATTGAGGCTGGGCTGTATAAACCAGTCAACATGGGGCAAAAATCCTCAAGGTCGGAACCAAATTTTGAACGCTTCTGCAGGTATCACGGAGGTTCGGTGGGACACACTGTTAACCAATGCTCCGACTTCCGAGCCAAAATTCAAGAATTAATGGATATCGGCGTAGCAGAATTCTCCACTGAATGGGAGAAAGAATCCATGGATGTGGTAATCGAAGAAACCCTAAAAGCCTCTGAAAGATAGGTTAAGTCGAAACCATTGGTTTCTACTGTGGGGAAAGCCAGAACTCGCTGGTAAGGGAAACACCAAGGGTGCTAAGGCCGATGGTGACTATTGAAGTACCAAACCCGTTCCCCCATAAGAATGATAAGGTTGTGCCTTGGAGGTACGAATGCAAATTCGCGTCACCAGAGCCTGTTAATGTTACACCAATTTTCAACGCCTCTGCGGCTGCCGTAGACATAACTGGTGTTGGGGGTTTCACTAGGAGTGAGAGATGCTATACATCGGAAGCATCAAAAAATGTCAAAAAAGGGAAAGCTAAGGTTGATGAAGAGGGGACCGTCTCAAAAAAAGCTGTTGAGCGAAAAACGAGCAAGCCTATGACAGAGGAGGACGCTTGTGAATTCCTCAAATCTATCAAGCACAGCGAATACAGCATTGTTGAACAATTAAAATCCTCACCGGCTCGCATATCCATCCTAGAATTTTTAGTGAACTCAGAGACCCATCGAAGGGCGCTCTTGAAAGTGCTGAATGAGGCATACGTGGCTCATGATGTGTCTGTAGAGAAGTTTGACCAAGTAATGGGGAATGTGACTATTAACAACTTCATAGCTTTCAGTGACGATGAGATCATGCCTGAGGGGATAGGTAGTACCAAAGCCCTTCACATCACTGCGCGCTGCAAGGGCCATATCATTGCAAAAGTCCTCATTGATAACGACTCTGCGCTAAATGTCATGCCGATGACTACATTGGCCAAACTGCCCGTCGATGGATCCCACATGAAGAACAGTCATATGGTAGTGCGAGCATTTGATGGAACCCGTAGACAAGTTGAGGGGCAGATTGAGTTGCCAATACAAATTGGTCTTTGCACATTCGACATTGTCTTCCAGGTCATGGATATCGTTCCTTCATACAATGTCTTGTTGGGAAGACCTTGGATCCACATGGCCGGTGCTATTCCATCCACTTTGCATCAGAAGGTGAAGTTCAGGGTCAAAGAGCAATTGATAATCGTTGACGGAGAAGAAGATCTCCTAGTATCTAAGCCCTCGAATATTCCCTACATAGAAACTACTGAAGAAGCGGGAGAATGCTCTTTTCGAACCTTGGAGTTTGTGAATGCTACATTTATAGGCGAAGGTTCTAAGATGCCTATACCTCAGTTGTCTTCTGCTACTCAAAGTGGCCTTGCTCAGGTCGTAGGAAAGGGTTGTCGAGCCGGGACAGGTTTAGGGAAGAACCTACAAGGAATTCGAAAGAGTATAAGTATGATCAAAAAAGAAGACAAGTTTGGTTTGGGATACAAGCCGACCAGAGAAGACAGGGAAAGACTGATAAGAAAAAGGAAAGAGCAGAGGCTCGCAAGGCTCAAGGGATACGAGATAGAGACCCCGAGGATGTACATCCCCCATCTCTATGAGACATTTCGGTCAGCGGGCTTTATTTTTCCCAATTCACTACTTGGGACCAAACCTGCCTTGACTTTGGAGGGAATGTTTGCGAGTTTCTGCATCCAAATGATGGAACAAGAAGGAGAAGAGGGAAACAAAACTAAAGAAATCACCATCTACGCGTGTCCTCCAGGATTTGAATTGAAGAGTTGGCGTGCTGTAGATTTACCTGCTGTATTTAGGTCTCTTTCTGGTTAACCAATTAAGTTCTCAAACACTTCTGCCCAAGAGTGTTATGAGATTTTCTTTTGTGCACGGTCTCCTTTTATGAACTTATCATTCTAATAAATGACAATTATGATGCATTATGTCTCCATTCATTTGCCATTTATTTTATAGTCCATCATTCTATTTTGTCTTACTATACAACTATCTATATTATTTTGCTTACACCTTTCCAGGTCTCCTAATAATGAATGCGAAAACAATCTCATCAGTAATTCGAAAATCAATTTTGAGAAATGTATTGATATTGGTGAAATTGACGATAAGAGACTGCAGAGAACTACGACTTACCACCCGATCTATTGAGATTGTTAGAATCAGAAGAAAAGCAAATTATGTCTCAGCAGGAGACAACAAAAGTTGTTAATCTGGGAGATGAGGATAATAAGAAAGAAGTAAAAATCGGCATTTCACTACCATTGACAAAGAAACAAGAGTTGGTAGAATTGCTCCACGAGTATGCGGATGTGTTTGCATGGTCCTATCAAGACATGTCGAGACTCGATACAGATATTGTGGTGCATCGTTTGCCTTTGAAGCCAGAATGCAAGCCTGTGAAACAAAATTTGAGACGAATGAAGCCTGAAATGTTGCTAAAAGTCAAGAAGAAAGTAAAAAAGCAATTCGACACCGGATTTTTGGAAGTCGCTAAGTATCCTGAATGGGTAGCAAACGTAGACCCAGTCCCGAAGAAAGATGGGAAAGTACGAATATGCATTGATTATCGGGATCTAAACAGGGCTAGTCCAAAAGATAGCTTTCCGCTACCCCACATCGATACCTTGGTTGATAATACTACCAAACACTCACTGTTCTCATTTATGGACGGTTTTTCGAGCTACAACCAAATCAAGATGGCACCAGATGATATGGAGAATACCACTTTCATGACAATGTGGGGGACATTTTGTTACAAGGTTATGCTGTTTGGGTTAAAAAATGCCGGTGCAACTTATCAAAGAGCAATGGTGACCCTCTTTCACAACATAATGCACAAAGAGGTGGAGGTTTATGTCGATGACATGATCGCAAAGTCTCGTGAAAATGAAGATCATGCGGTTAATCTGAGAAAGTTGTTCGGGCGGTTAAGGAAGTTCTAACTTAAGCTCAACCCGGCAAAATGCACTTTTGGTTTAACATCCGGCAAACTACTGGGTTTCATTGTTAATGAGAAAGGGATTGAAGTAGATCCCGACAAGATACGTGCTATCCAAAATTTATCTCCGCCCCGGACACAGAAAGAAGTGCGAGAATTCCTGGGATGATTGAATTACATTGCCCGTTTTATTTCCCAGCTCACCGCTAAATGTAATCCGATTTTTAAACTCCTCAGAAAATGTGATCCGGGTGAATGGGACGAGGATTGCCAGGAGGCATTCGACAAAGTGAAAGAATATCTTACCAATCCACCGGTACTGGTACCGCCAACACTAGGAAGACCGCTCATTTTGTATTTGGTAGTACATGAGAAATCCATGGGGTGTGTTTTGGGATAGCAAGATGAAACAAGCAAGAAAGAACATGCCATTTATTACCTGAGCAAAAAGTTTACAGATTACGAGACCAAGTACACAGCAGTAGAAAAGATATGTTGTGCGCTGGCTTGGGCTGCTCATAGGCTCCGACAATATATGTTATACCATACCACGTTGCTTGTTGCTAAATTGGACCCCATTAAATACATCTTTAAGAAACCCTCATTATCAAGAAGATTAGCAAGATGGCAAGTTCTGCTTCTGAATATGACATCACCTATGTCTCGCAGAAAGCCATAGAATGTAGTGCAGTGGCTGAATTCCTGACGAATAAAGCCACCGAAGATTATGAGCCGGTGAGTTTGATTTCCCTGATAAGGACTTGATGGCTATTTTTGAAGAAGATGAAGACGGGGAATCAAAGAAAGATGTGCGAAAGATGTATTTCGACGGCGCATCGAATGCTTTGGGGCACAGTGTTGGAGCTGTTTTGATATTGCCAAAAGGGACCTACTGCCCAATCACTGCAAGATTGACTTTCAAATGCACCAACAATGTGGCAGAGTATGAGGCCTGTGTCATGGGACTTCAAACGGCTATTGCAAGGAAGATAAGTGAGTTAGAGGTGTATGGAGACTCTGCTCTAGTCATTTGTCAGTTAAAAGGAGAATAGGAGACAAGGGACTCGAAGTTGGTTCTCTACCACAAGTTCATAGTTGAATTGGTTCAGCAATTCGAAAAGATTGAATTCAATTATCTACCCTAAGAGGAAAATCAAATGGCCGATGCCCTTGCCACGTTAGCCTCAATGTTCAAGATAAATACAAGCGCTGATGTCCAGCCCATTAAGACGAGCATACGAGAGTTGCCTGCACACTGTATGCATGTTGAAGAAGAGCCGAATGGGAGACAATGGTACCATGACATCCTGCAATACGTAAAACATCAGCAATACCCAGAACATGCCACAAAAAATGACAAAAAAACTTTGAGAAGATTGGCGATGAGATTCTTTCTAGATAAAAAAGTGTTGTACAAAAGGAGTAGAGATCATACATTGCTAAGGTGTGCGGAAGCGAATGAAGCTAAAAGAATACTCGAAGAGGTTCATGAAGGGGTTAGTGGAACACACGTAAACGGCCACATGATGGATAAGCAGATTATGAGAACAGGTTATTATTGGATGACCGTGGAGAGGGATTGCATCAGGTATGTCCGAAAATGCCATAAGTGCTAGATATATACGGATAAGGTACATGCTTCTCCGACAGCTCTGCATGTCATGACAACGCTGTGGCCTTTTTCTATGTGGGGAATGGATGTGATTGGGCCAATTACTCCTAAGGCCTCAAATGGGCATCGCTTCATTTTGGTGGTGATTGATTATTTCACGAAGTGGGTTGAAGCTGCTTCTTATGCTAGTGTGACCAAGTCAGTGGTGTGTAGGTTCTTGAGAAGGAAGTGATCTGTCGATACGGTCTCCCAGAGAAAATCATTACAGATAATGCTCTCAATCTAAACAATGCCATGATGAAAGAGATTTGTACCCAGTTTAAAGTCAGACATCACAACTCAGCGCCTTGTCGTCCCAAGATGAACGGGGCAGTGGAGGCTGGTAACAAGAATATAAAGAAAATCGTGGCCAAAATGACTGATAAGTACAAAGATTGGCACGAGAAACTCCCGTTTGCTCTGCACGCTTACAGAACATCGGTGCGTACTTCTACGGGAGCTACTCCTTATTTCCTGGTGTATGGGATGGAAGCTGTTTTGCCAATTGAAGTTGAGATGCCTTCTTTGAGAATTTTGATAGAAGTCGAGCTAGAAGAAGCAGAATGGATTCGAGCCCTTTATGAGCAGCTTAATTTGATTGTGGAAAAAAGGATGACAGCACTGTGTCATGGCCAATTATACCAAAGACAGATGATGAGGGAACACAATAAAAAGGTTTGCCCAAGAGAGTTTCAAGAAGGTGATTTGGTTTTGAAGAAGATCCTTCCTAATCAGCAAGATCCAAGGAGAAAATGGGCACCGAATTGGGAAGGTCCGTACGTGGTAAAAAGAGTATTTTCAAGAGGGGCAATGATTTTAGCCGAAATGGACGGCGCAGATTTTTCAAGTCCAATCAATGCTGATGCAGTGAAGAAATATTATGCATAAAAAAAATCAAACTGAAAACCCGACAAGGTGGTTTGAGTCAAAAAAAAAGAGGGGAGAGGTTCGGACTGAAAACCTGAAATGGCGATTCGAATCAAAGGAAGGATCCAGGTTGAAAACCCTAAAGGGCGCCCTAGATGAAGGATAAACAAGAGTTGGGGCAATTGGAAATAACCCGTCTGAAGCAATTACATGGGGCAAAAGATCAAGGCAGGATAGAAAATTTGAGCGAGTAGCAAAATGCAGCATGGTTGACTTGTGCAAGACAGGGAGGGTAATTCGTGGTTTGACGCTCTCAGAAGAGTCAAGGACATTGATGGATATTTCTTTCTCGAAAAAGAAATCTGGATTAGATCAATTGAGTTCGTTTGAGTATTCATTATGGAGGGGATCTATCCTTATTCTATCTTTATTTCCCTTTTTGATTAATGCCGATATGTTCTTTTTTCTCTAGAATGAAAATATTTATCCCAATTCATAAAGTTTTGTCATTGAGTTATCTTTATTTCCTTGAAACTTTCTTTAAATAATGCATTATGCTGGCATGAAATGTGAATGATGATAAATAAATGAACACGGCATAAATGGAGCTTTCACGATTACTCTAGGGAAATTTGAGAATTGGAAAATCAGAAAGAGAAGAAAAGATGATAGAGAGATGACGGGGCAGTGTGAGACATCGATTTATTTATACCCTTTGGAAGTAAAGAAAGTAATGATTGACATGTGAAATTGTTTTGAGAGAAGTGTACAAAGCTCTGACTCTGGATAAGAAAAGATCGTGAAGAAGTAAGTTGTGGACAGTTAGTCAAGTCGAAAAAGGAAAAGAAGAGAAACTGAAGAAATAGAAAAGAAGTTTATTAAAAAAAAAAAACACAGTATGAGAAGCTTAATCAGGTCAACTTTGGGAGAACCACTAATTGATAAGATACATGCAGAGGCATCGAATCATGATTCGAGCCTTAAGTTATGCATTCCATCACCATAAACATGCATTGCACCATCATGACATTGCTAACAATAGGGAATTAACATTGTACAAAAAAGATATGAATGGCAGGCAGACAAGAAAAATTGGAAACTGACTACAACAGGGAGTTGGAAATCATCATGATAATCAAGAGAAAGATAGCAATTTATTTTCCAAGTGATAGAACCTCTGATGAGAGGAGCAATTTATTTTCCAAGTGATAGAGCCTCTGATAAGAGGAGCAATTTATTTTCCAAAGTGATAGAGCCTCTGATGAGAGGAGCAGTTTATTTTCCAAATGATAGAGCCTCTGATGAGAGGGGCAATCTATTTTCAAGTGATAGAGCCTCTGATGAGAGGAGCAATTTATTTTCCAAGTGATAGAGCCTCTGATGAGAGGAGCAGTTTATTTTCCAAAGTGATAGAGCCTCTGATGAGAGGAGCAATCTATTTTCAAGTGATAGAGCCTCTGATGAGAGGAGCAATTTATTTTCCAAGTGATAGAGCCTCTGATGAGAGGAGCAATTTATTTTCCAAGTGATAAAGCCTCTGATGAGAGGAGCAATTTATTTTTCAAGTGATAGAGCCTCTGATGAGAGGAGCAATTTATTTTCCAAAGTGATAGAGCCTCTGATGAGAGGAGCAATCTATTTTCAAGTGATAGAGCCTCTGATAAGAGGAGCAATTTATTTTTCAAGTGATAGAGCCTCTATTGAGAGGAGCAATTTACTTTCCAAGTGATGGAGCCTCTGATGAGAGGAGCAATTTACTTTTCAAGTAATAGAGCCTCTGATAAGAGGAGCAGTTTATTTTTCAAATGACAAAACCTCGAATGGAGAAAACCTTTAGAACGCACGCATACATAATCCCATACAAAAACGTTGCTCGTGTCTTTGCCCTATTCCTGATTCTCAGCAATGTGCAAAGAGGGGCAGTTGTTGCAATCGTTTTTAGCCCGGGTCGGATCCGAATCCGACCCGGGCCTTCTACAGGCCCTATGGAAGGCCCACCCAGGCAGCCAGGTCACCAAGCTTGCTGCCTGGTCCAGCAAGGCCTGCTAAGGCCCATTTTCGTTTTGGCCCAACAGGGCCTGCTGCCTAGCAGGCCCATCCCCATCAGGCCCAATCCCAACCCCAAACCCTAGCAACCTCTAACCCTAGGGAAACCTAGCCCTGGCAGCCACCCTCCCCAAGCAGCCTTCCCCAGGCCACCACTAACCACCCAAACCCATCACCACATGCCACCACCCTAACCCCCAGTCCCCTAGTCCTGCTAAACCAAACCCCCATACACGCTACCCCCAAACCGAACCCACCTGCCAACCCTAGCCACAAGCACCTTAAACACATCATACCCTTTTTGACCTAACCCAAAACCCTACGCCACCAAGCAGCAACCCCGTCCCCAAAATTCGGAAGCCCGGATCCCAAGTCCTGGGATTTTGAAACCAAAACCCTTCAAAAAGAAAGGGATTCGAACCAAAAAAAAAGGAGGAAGAAAAAAAACAAGACCATCGAACAAAAAAACCATTCGAAAACCCCATTCGAAACCTCCCAAAAAAAAAAAAAAAAAAAACATCCACAAAAGAAAAGACCCAGCAAACCAGCAAAAAAAAAAACCCATCACAACAAAAAGCAGAAATAAAAAAAAATACAACAAAAAAAAAAAACAAAAACCAACAAAAAATGAAGATTTGGTTTTTTGGTTTCGGATCGAAAGCGGAAGGGTTTCGGAGTTTTAGGCTTAGATCTACGTTTTAGGATTTGGTTTCGGTCAAAATTAGCAGGAGATCGGTGGAGAGGAGAAAAAATCGGTAATTTTGGGCCCGTATCGGACCGGAGAGGGGCTCCGGTAAGGCGGCGGACGGCGGTGGCTGGCCGAATTCTGGGAAAGTTGAACTTTTCGTTGGTTTTCTTGAAGAACTGAGGAGAGAAGGGGGAGAGAAACAGAAGAGGAGAGAGAAAAAAATTAAGAAAATAGGGAAAATAGGGGTTTTATAGAAGCCCCAAACGGCGTCGTTTCGAAAAAAATTAAGCGGGTCAAGATGACCCGCGTGTTGACCCACGGTGCAACCGGAAGGACCCGACCCAGATGTAACCCGGTTACAAGAAAAAGGTTCAAAACGACGCAGTTTCGATAAAAAAAAATCGGATCTACCAGCCTAGACCCGACCCGCGCGTATTGGTTCGACCCGCACCTGCCTTCAGCCCAGATCCAGGCCCACAGACTGCCTTGCTGTTGTTTATTTGGGTCAAGCCCAAGAGGAGGAAATTTTGGTAAATTTTTTTAAATTGTTTTATTTATTTTATTTAAAAAAAATATATATATATACTCTCATTTTGATTAATATTTTTATATTAAAAAAAAACATTTTCAAAAAAAAAATTCAAAAAAACAAAGGTTATGAATAAAAAAATGAAACTCTAAATAAACGAGTAGCTCTCAAAAAGAAATGGAACTAGCACTATAAAAATTATTTTTTGTGTGTATTTTTTTAACATAAATAATTATTTAAGATACGAGTACTTTTTAAAATATATATTTATATATATACAATATGAAAAAATACAAACAAAAAATAAATTAAAAAAAAAATACTAGTAGTAAAAAATGAATGAATGGATTTTCGAGGTAAATAAATTTCGTGCACCTTGCATTTTTATTTGTCCGCATCGTGTGTATTCATACAATAAAAAAATGGGTGAATTCGAAGGACGTCACGATTGTGATTCCTAAGATATCCCGAGGTGAGAGAATTTCGTTAAATATCACCACGAGTGGTGGGAGTATTTAGCGATATGCTTGATACAAAAATTCGTTTTCACCTAAAAATGGAATTAGTCAAAATAAAAATAAATAAATAAATAATGAATGTTACGTATTTGATATTGTGCCATGCTCGTTTTTTTTTTATATAATAATTTTCATGTTTAATCTTATAGTTATGTATTTAATCATATGTCTTATATGCTAAGTCGTGTGCATTCGATATTTAAATATTCGCATCATACGCATTCAAATAAAAAATGGATGTAAAATGCCGACGACGGAATTCGAAGGATGTCACGGTAGTGATTCCTAAGATATCTTGAGGTGAGAGGATCTCGTTAAATATCACCAAGAGTGTTGGGAATATTTAATGAGTATTCTCGATAATAAATTTACGGTTCGCTTTCACTTTCAAAAAAAAATAATAACAATTCAAAAAGAGAATAAACATATTTTTGAAAAAATAAAAAAAATAAAAGAGAAATAATATTAAATGCCGATGTCAAGTCCATTAAATCGAGATTTTAGATAACACGTGATTAAATGGTACCGTTTTCTAAACGGGCGTTACGGGGGTGCTAATCCTTCCCCGCACGTAACCGACTCCCGAACCCGATTTAGTTTTCTCTCTGGTTCAAAATGCGGACTTCGAAATTGATTCTAAAAAATGTTTTAATTAATTTTAAAATATTTTACTAAAACCGGTTTTAATAGGTAGCCAATCTCACCTACAAAAAAAATTGGTGGCGACTCCATTTTGTTTTCAAAATCGTCTTAGCGGTCTAAAAAACCGTTATGACAATTGTCAAAAAATATTATCTATAATACAATTGATTGATAAAAAATGAGAAAAAAAAAAAAAAACTCATTGGCGCCCAACGTTGAGGAAATACTAGACGTTTGGTAATTTTTCCTCCGTTCAAGAGAAAATATCTCATTGCCAATCCGATTCGGATTTTTCAAAATATAGCCGGCTCATATTTTTTTTTTACTGTGTTTCAAGGAGGAAATTTTCCTCTTTCCTATGTTTTACTTCTAAAAAGAAAAAAAAAAGAAAAAAAAAGTAAAGCAATCTCTCAAGGTCTAGTTGGATGAGTATGACCTCTACCTTAATTGTAATCTATGTTATCCGAACT
The DNA here is from genome assembly GCA_030761205.1 of Fremontodendron californicum. NCBI lineage: Eukaryota > Viridiplantae > Streptophyta > Magnoliopsida > Malvales > Malvaceae > Fremontodendron > Fremontodendron californicum. Next base: position 22,370,561 of record JAULJL010000030.1, read on the forward strand.
CTTTATTTATTTTTTAAATATTCGTATTCGACACATATGTCCGATATATAATCGAAAAATATGAAAAAATTTAGAAAAACATATCCGTATTCAATACGAGACCAGGTAACATAGACTGCAACCATATTCACTCTTTTCCCTTTTACTTGGTCTGATTATGTATGGAGGTAAACAATTGCCATTCAACATCCCTTATTCAACAGTAGTATCTTCATTCTCAAACTGAGATGATGAGATTGTAATGTCCGAGGAGGCATCATCGATGGTTAAGCTTGAGACTTCACCACATAGCGAGGAACTTTCATCTTCACCATTAGTGGATGGTGCCGGAGATGCATCCGATGTATAAGTACTACCGTTGCCATTAGCAGGAGATAGAGCCGTCTCACCCTCTTCCGCTGCGTGTTGAAGGCACCAGTACATAATGCTGGCTGTTAAAGTCAGGATCATTTTTTGGTTTACCTGCCATACCATAAGAGCATCCATTTGTAAACTCCACTTATTCAATTTACTCGAGAAAATCGAATTCGATGAGCACGGATCTAACCAATTTCCTGATTCCTATTAGTTGTAGAGATATGAATTCGAGATGCCAAAGTTACAAAGACTGATGAATCAATCTGACAATGTAATGAACTAAAATGAGACCTAGTACAGTTGCAACCTTACCTCGATGATGTTGCATATTTTGTAATATATGTTGCATTCAACCTTTTCTCCTCATCTATAATTCCACAGGGACAAAAACTGATAAAGTTCAGCTCGATCTCGGCGTTTTCTCAGACAAAGATAGGAGAACTTATTCGATTCGTTCTAAGTATATACAATGTCACCAATAATCACTACAAACAAATTGCCATATAGTGACAGTCCAAAAAACGTTGATAAAACCCAAAAATACGTCGCTACAAGTCTTAAAACCATATACCGACGGTCAAAATGGCTATTTCGACAAAAATTTAAGCAACGGTAAAACCCTCGTCGTTATAGACCTATACCGACGGAAAAAGCGACCGTCGGAATAGGGTTTAGAGTCTATACCGACGGTTGTAGACTTACTAAAGTTACTACTGTCGTTATAGACTTTGTTGGGTTAGTCCCTTTTCTTTGTACCTATACTGACGGCTCTGGCGTCCGTCGGTATAGATATACCGACGGATTTACTTTTCGTCGGTATAGATATCGTATATATATATATATATATATATACCGACGGTCATTTTGTCCGTTGGTATACATATACCAACGGTTTTTTTTCTCGTCCATCGGTATAGATGAAACTGTAAAATATATATTTTACCTATAGCGACGGTTTGTCTTAATTTTACCAACGGTTTGTTGTAATTTTTGTTGTTATATGAACTGTCAGTATAGAGGTCAAAGCGTCGGCAAAATTGAACACCTAATGCTCTGATACCATGTTACGAAAAATGAGACTAAAGCAGAAGAAGCATAAATGCTCAGAAGTAAAATATAGAGAAACAAATTGAGAGAAGATAACTTGTATTTGGTGTGTTTTGATAGGTTACACAAGAACCCTATTTATAGGGTGATAACATGAACTATATAAGATATGAAATAATTATGCCTAAGATTATGCTAATCTAGAAAGGTGTGATATTTTTTACAATGCTAATCTAGTCTAATATTATTTACAATGCTAATCTAATGTAATATTCTTTACAATGCTAATCTATTGTAAGATTCTTTACAATGCTAATCTAGTGTAATATTCTTTACATAAAAAAATACAAATCTTGTTTGTAAATCTTATTTTTAAAAAACTCTCTTTTGATTTTCTTTTTAAAAAAACACTCCCTTTTGAAGATTTAAACAGATTCGAAAAAAAAAAGAAAAAAAAATTTATACCTTTATTTTTGAAAGAAACAGAAACTCAAAGAGCTTTTTGTGATTGTTGTGTGTTTGTTTTTACAGAAACTCAAAGAAGCTTTTTGTGATTGTTCTGTGTTTGTTTTTACAGGGGTCCAAATCTTGAACTCTACAGCGAAATAACTTTATCATTTTTTATGAAATAATTGGATTATTATTATTATAAGCCACATGTTACATGATAAATTCCACATAATTGATGATATTTATTTATTGTTAATTAATTAATTTTTCATCCTCTTAGATTAAATAAATTTTTAATAAGTTTCCTGTATTTTTAGATTACTACCATGAGAATGAATTGAAAAAGTTTTATCAAAGTGAGAATAGAAATTAGAGAACGTTGCAAAGACAAAGATAGTATTAGCATGTTAGGACTATTAAAATTTATCATCGTACGTAACTATTAAAATTTGTTATTATATTTATTTTTATATTTTTATTTATTAATAATTTTTGGATCACACTTAATAAAATGGAATATTTCATTAAATATTTCATTAGTATCTATATTAATATTAAATTCATAATTGAATTGATGCCCTGAGTAAATTGACACTAAATCAATTAGGAAATTGACAAAAAAAAACTTCACAATTTAATAAAAAAATAAATTATTATAAATATATTAGTCTTTTTTTATTTTTTTAAGAAAATATAATTACACTCAATTTTTTTAAAGCCGGCAATTGTTCTTATTTTTTTTTCTCTATTTTCAAAACTGTACATTAGTTTTTTTATTGTTTCCTTCTTATATTTTAGATATTCGAATTGGACACACTCACTATATAAGTGAAAAAGATATTTTTTTAAAGAAAAAAAATATATTCTAAAAGAGATTATTAGATTAACATGTAAAAAATATACATAAATTTTTTTAAAGTAGGTACTTATTTTTAAAAGTGAAATGTTTAAAAAAAAATAGGTAGATCTTCTTAAAAAAATGGATAGTTATTTTAAAAAGTGAAAGGATTGGGTGGTTTTTTTTCTAAACACGGTAACACATAAGAAATAAAGATTTTAACTTATAAATAAAGAGACATAAATACTCCCTTATATTTTTATTATTATTATTTTACTTTAATTTTTGGTAACATTTTTATTGAGTTTGATGTCATGTATCGTGATATCAAACTCAATCACACACTTTAATAATAGTATAAATATAACAGTTTTTTATTATTTATTTAAATTCTAATTTATCAAAAAATCTATAGAATTTAATGAAAGAACTTTTACTCCCCTTCACTCAAATACTGTAGTGACATGGAGATGAGATTTGAACTTTGAAATTGAAGTTGCTTTGAACCAATCCTAACCTTTTTAATTTCTTAAATTTTCTTTCACCATGTGTTTATAGTCTCTAAAATTATTTTTATTAGTAAATAACGAAAAGTTACTACCTTTTTTTTTTGGCCAAAGAAAATTTGCTCATTTTGGTAAATATAAAATTAAATTCCAAAAAGAAAAAATGAAACTCTTTTAATTTCTTTTTTTTTTTCGTGATTTACATGTATTTTTTGTATTTATATATGGTTGCAATGTAAAAAAATATAGACAACGATATCTATTAGTGTTTGTTAGTGAGTCCGAAATTCATTAATAAATAAAAACAAAATGAAAAATATCACTTAAATGAAGTATAATGACAAATTTTCGATATCTACTTATATTAGATGACAAATTTACTCTTTAATTCTATTTTATTTGACAAAAAAAATAATAATAATTTGAGTTCGCCAATTTAAATTTAAAATATTTTTAATTTTGAACAACTCGAAATATTAATATCAAATGATTCAAAGTTAAATTATTTTTTTTAAAGCCAATAATTTAAATTGACTAAAATGATATGATATTTGAATAATTCAAGTGTCAAATATAAATAAATAAATAAATAAATAGAATCTGAAATAATCAAAATTCAAAATGATTTAAAATTTATTTTCAAAAATGATATGACCCAAATTAATTCAATCCAAACTAAGTCCTAAATTGCCACCTAATCCTATAAGAAAGGTGCTCATAATAATAGGCCTATATGTGCCCCACACTATAGCCCAAACGTTTTGTCCTAATTAATGTTGAATAGTACATTTCAGTTCAATTTCAAGATGTCTCCACTAAAACGTTTTACACATTAGCTAACTCCCAAACGAACATGAAGATAAGGTGTTGAAATCTTGAGAGGTCATATTCAAGTTGTATTATATATGACTTTAGTTTAATTTTATGTTGAATTTATTTAATTATATATTGATTCTTTAGATGGTTTAGATGTATGATATAATTCAGTAATTTTTTATATGAATATAATATTTTAATATAATTGTAACTTTTTTATAAATGTAATTTCATAAAATAAAAAAAAATCATAGGAAAAAAATCAATAAATGAAGCATGTTTAAAATGTTAAGAAATTTTATATTCATTTTCTTTTTTAATTACATTTTAGAAAGGGTGGAGCCGACTTTCTTTTAATGAACGAATTTTTTTAAAATGGCATTTTTTTTTATAGTTTGGGAATGGGGATTGTTATCTTCATAAAACAAAACAAAAAATCACATTTTAGAAAGGGTGGAGCCGACTTTCTTTTAATGAACGAATTTTTATTTTTATTTTTAAAAAAAAAAATCAATTTTTTTTTTGTTTTTTTATTCAACTTTGATACAGACGGTTTCTAAAAACCCTCCATTAAGACAAGTATTACTAGAGGAATTAAATTGTAAAAATTGTTGTTTTGCTTAGTCTCCTTTTTGGGGGTGATGCTTCTAGAGAGTGCTTAGTTTGGTTTTTAATTGAAACTAGAAAAACACCCCGTTTCATCGGGGTAGTTTTAATTTTTTATATAAAATTTTAATTAATTAATAATAATAAATTAATTTTAAATTATATTTTTTAAAATAATAATTTTTTATTTAATTTTTTATTTTAAAATTGTAATAATTGTAATATAATTATATTTTGTTAATTATGAAAATTAAATTTATAATAATTTATTATTTATAAATTACGTAATATAAATGTATTCTCAAATGTTATTTATACATATATATTTTTTTAAATATTTAAATTTTTTTGTATACTATGTATTTTTATTTATAGGAGGTAAAAATAAAATTGTGATTTATATTTTATTCTCTTGTAGGATCGATTTTCTCATAAAAGTTAGTAACAAGTTCATTTTTTCCTTTTTTTTACTTTTTTCCCGAACGGATTGGGTACGAATCCTAAATCGATCAGCGACTCAATGTGCAGACCTACGCCTTTAAATACATCATTTAAAATTTAAATAAAAATAATTAATAAAATATATTTTTTTAACTTTTTCCTCTAGACGTTTGGGTACAGATCCTAATCCGACTATCGAGTCAAAGTGCGGACCAACCCCTTTAAAAACATCATTTAAAATAAAAATAAAAATAATTAATAAAATATTTTTTTAAAACTTTTTCTCCAAGTAGATCGGGTACGGATCCTAAATCAATCCGCAAGTCAACGGACGGATCAGCCACTTTAAATTCACCATTTAACATTAAAATAAAAATAATTAATAAAATACATCATATAAAATAGCCACTTTAAATCGAGTACGGATCTTAAATCGCTTCTCGAGTCAATGTGCGAACTAACCACTTTAAATACATCATATAAAATAATTAAAAATAATTTTTTTATTTCTTTTCTAAGCGGGTTGGTTATAACCTAAGAAAATAAAATACTTTTTTGAAATATATATTTATTAATAATAATATATTTATTAATTTTTTTTAGATATTTAAAGAAATATTTCTTGAGTCTTTAAAATTTTTTTATGATAAATCAAAGATTTCCATAAAAAATCTTTTAATGAAATTTAAAAAATTTCTATGAGTATAGACTCAATTTTCATAATAGTTGACATGAGTAACACGGGTCCTTTTGGCATTGTTTGTTTGTAAGGTTTTGGATATTCTTTATTTTTCTATTCCAATTTTATTACGATTAATTATTTGCATATTTTTGCTGAATATATATATATATCAAATATATATTTAAATTATAAAAATTTATATTTAATATTGACAATATATTTTAGGATGTCACTTGTTAAATTAGAAATTAATAATAAAAGTTAAAATTAAAATTAAAGATTAAAGATTAATTTTTTTAATAAAATATTATTGTAAAATGTATTGATACTGTACATCAAATACAAATCCAAATTATAATAATAAGAGAAAACACAAAGGCTGCAGCATCACGTGAACATGATCAAGGGCAATAAAAGGTCTAGAGTAGTGACTACGACAACAGTAGTGGCTTCTCTTACGTAAGATTTTTCCTTTATATCAAACCAATATTTCCACGTGTCCGTTTTTAAGGGGGAGAGTTGCCCTATATAAAGCCAACCAAACATGGGTATTGAAGTCGTCGCATGCATATTATTCACAAACCAGCGAAAAACAGAGAAAGAGAGTGATGGCTAGCAGCTCCATAGCAACTTGTTGGAAAAAACTAAGTGGCGAGGGGAACTGGGAGGGTCTATTGGATCCTCTGCATCCTGATCTCCGCCGCTATATTATTCACTATGGTCAAAGGGTTGGAGCTGTTGGAGACCTCTTCAACAATGACCAAAAATCTAGCCTAGCCTCAAAACAAGAGTTTTTCTCCAAGGCTTGTCTTGAAAAAGGAAACAAATTCAAGTACAACGTGACCCACTTCTTTTATGCTGGCTCAGATGATGTTGATCCTGCATGGTTTGGATATGTGGCAGTGACCACAGATGAGGGAAAGGCTGCTCTGGGCAGGAGGGATATTTTGGTTGCTTGGAGAGGAACCATAACAAACACGGAGTGGATCAATAATACACGCTTTATAAATCCAACATCCGCTTCAGTATTATTCCCGACTGGCAGCAATGCTAAAGTGCACAACGGCTTCTTCTCTCTTTATACTGGAACAAGATCAAATTCTGCTAACAACAAAACTAGTGCCAGAATGCAGGTAATTCTTGATACTGTTTTTGCTAGAGATGATATTACCAAAATCTTTTTTCTATAATCAAAAAATATATATATATATTTTTTTTGACTGCTACTACTTATAATATTTGATCTCAATAATCAGCTTATTGTATATATATAGGAAAAATGATGGTAAGAACAATTTGTTGTTGCCCTCTCTTCTCCAGGTCCTTGATGCGGTAAGGGAACTGGTGAACAAGTACCAAAATGAGGAAATAAGCATAACTGTAACAGGCTTTAGCTTAGGCGCAGCACTTGCGACGCTAAATGCAATGGACATAGTTGCCAATGGATATAACATGCCCATAGACAATCCAAACAAGTCGTTCATGGTCACAGCCTTTGTATATGGCGGTCCACGTGTTGGAGACACTGGTTTGGAGGTAGTATTTAATACACTCGGCGGTAGCCTTCATCTTCTGCGCATCATAAATTCCAGAGATCCCATTCCTCAAGTTCCACCCCCGCTCCAATACACCCATTTGGGAAAAGAGTTGAAGGTTGACACCAGCAAGTCAAAATTCTTAAAGTGGAGGTTTATTGGCAGAGCACTTGTTCTCCCTGATGAAGATAACCAGGAGGAAAGAACAGGCAGAGGCTTTTTTGAGGCGGAGGAATATGTTAGTGCTCACAATATGGACGTATATCTGCATGGAGTTGCAGTAGAAGACAACGGAAATAGTCAGGCAAAAGATCTTGATCATGATATTGCACTTGTAAACAAATATTTAGACCGCCTGAAAAACGAGCACAATATTCCACCGAACTGGTGGGTCGGTGAGAATCGCGGAAAAATGGTTCAAAGGGAGGATGGCAAATGGGAGGTTAAACAGGTCATGCCGTAATCGCTTGGTTAAAAAGCATTTTATAATATAAATATTTTTATGTATAATATTTATATATATATATATATATATATATATGATATAAATAAGCGCCCTTAATAATTAGCTAAGGGCTTGGTGTTTGTCCACAAAGCTCATGCTTCCCAGGTGAGAGTTGTATCTATGTCTTGGGCTTTGTCTTTTTATGATTTCCTACTTTTCCAGGTATCCTAGTCCCTCTAGGTATGTATGTGTGTACGAGCCATATGGCTTTTGTTATCTATGTAATGCAATGCAATGTAAATAAATAAAGACTCTTTATCTTGGGTCCTAAATTTTTTTTGGGTGTGTTTGGATTAAAATTTTGAATAATTTTAATATTTTAAAATATATTAATTCAAAATATTAATATTTTTAATTGTATTGTTTGGATAAATATTTTTTTTTAAAATTGAATATTGAAATTTGATCAGATAAAATAAATAATTATAATAGAAAAATAATAATATTAAAGATAAAATATATATATATATATATATATATATGCAATATGGATGTCATTAGATTTTTAAAAATGTATAGACATTATTAATAACATGAAAAAATAAAAAAAAAAATTGAAATGAATTGTTATAGTTATAATTAAAAAAATAAAAGTTGCTTAAAAAAGGAAATTTAATAAATTTTAATTTCAATTATTTCTTTTTTTTTTTTGGATAATTATTTTCAATTATTTCACGCATATGCATTAGATGGTGTTTTTTTTTTTTTTTTTTCTTTTTTTCTGGTTACTTCATATATGTTTTCGACCGAAATTTCCTTCCAAAATTTGTTGGGGAAAATTTAAAAAACATGCTCCCTATAATAGAATAATTATTCAATGGTCTTATAATATAAAATAACTTGTAAATGGAAAATAAAAACTAAAAAGTTAAAAAATTATTGTTAAGAAAATTATAAAGACTTAAATAACCTTAGTAAAAAAAAAAAAAAAAAACCTATTTCTCACTTCTCGCTGCGTCTTACCCCTTTCTCTATTCTTCCTTCAGCAGACTTTTTTCTTGTTGTAAAAATGAAGGATTAGACACGATCTTATTTTCTTGTTATCAAAAATGAAGGATTAGGCAGAGCCTTTTATTCTGTTGAAATGCAAGTCCATTGCCTGGAATGTTTGATGGGATAATTGCTTGGTAGCTAGTGAGAATTGTGGCTTGAGCGATCTTCTGATTTCTAGTGAATTGTCTTTGGAATGATCCTCTTTTGCTCCACATATTTGTAGTTGTAATTCAAAATTGAAACCTCAAAGTTGAGGCACCGACCATTCTGATTTCTTCCCATTTTCCAGGATTTCTAATTGGTGCTTTTTGTTGAATTAAACTTGTTGACAACTATATTTCTTAAGTAAATGTGAAAGATCTATGTTCTGTTGTTTTCCCTCCAAATTTTGATTAGAAATTTGTTGAACTTGTACCTAAACGTGTGCTCATATATGTTCTTTACTAGATAATAAGTCACTTAATGTCTATGCTGCTACTTCAACTTCTTCCATAGAATTACCTAACGAGGAACATGAGAAGAAAAGCTCCCGCAAATGAAGAAAGAAGAGAGTCTGAAACACCGTTAGGGTCGGCAGTTGAGTCTCCCCCTGATGGGTTCGACCCCAACCGGTTGCTACTCGACTCCATTCCAGCCCCTTCTTTCTAAGCCTCCTCTTTTTTCTTCAAAAGCAATTTTAATTACCTGCTCTTTCTAGGTATTTAGGTTGATAGGAAAAAATGAGAGATAAATTTGAAATCTGATATGTGTTTAGGAAAGAAAGAAACATAAAAATATTGGAGTTTGGGATTATCAGATAGAGAAGAAGCTTTTGAAAGAGAGACGATAAAGTAAAAATTAGAAAAGGGCTTTTAAGGGTATATTGGTCTTTACAATGTCTCACTTAACAATTTTTAATTTTTTTCATTTTTCTTTTTTAAATTATTATTGCCCATTGGATCAACAAGTGATTATTTTTATTGTAGGGCATGTTTTTTAAATTTATCCAAAGATTTTACTATACATACCATGTACAATCTGAACTCTTTATTTCTTTTAAATATTAATTCGATATTTGTATTCAATTATAAGTATACCTGTCAATTTTGACCCAAACTCAAAAAATTCGATTAATCCAATCGAATTCAAACCAGACCCAACCTGATTTAACCAAAAAAAATCAACAATCCGAACCCGAAAATGACCTGCACCCGAAATGACCTGAATCCAGAATGACCCTAACCCGAAATGACTCGAAACTAAAATGATCAGAAAACGAAATGACTCGAACCCTGAATGACCAGAACCCAAAATGACTTCAAAATGACTCGAACCCGAAATGACCCGAACAATTAACCTGAAATGACCTGAATTTAAATTAAGTATAATTTTATTTTGAAAACATTAATTAAATAAAAATAATACCTCTAACATAAATTATTAATTTGTTTTAATTTTATAACTTATAATTACCACTTTGGAATATGATAAAATATGCATACCATTTGGTATGTATAAATTGATCATATTCTTATATTTGTTATTTTCTCTATATGTAAAATAGTGTAGTGACTATACATGTATAGTATAAGTATAATACAAGATCTATAATTATACTATTAATCTATTATAATAATTTTGTTATCATGTGATTAGTTTAAATTTTTTTAATTGTTATTATAATTTTAAAATATATTATATTAGTTGAAATTGAATTGAATTTTTAAATCAATGTTTGGAAGTAAAAACAAATATGTGTTTGAACTTGAAGAAATATTATATTAGAATTTGTACGAATAGTCCAACATGTGAACAAATCTAGTTAAAGTAATTCACTCTCAATTTAGTTGAAAAAATTAAAATTTTTACTTGATAAAAAAGAAATTTGAATCTTTATATTTAAAAAAAAAAAACATGCATTAATTATTGAATTAAACTTTCAATGATAATGCGTATCATATATTTTTTAAAAATACATACAAAATAGATCATTTAAATGTGTTTTATTATAATGATTTATATACATTATAATAATGATTAATATTTGATGCACTGATAGTGTATAACTTCATACACTGTCAGTGAACCAAATGATGACAACTCATTACAAATAAAATAATTTCTATGTATTTTTTTAATGAGGTGACATCATTTGGTTCACTGACAGTGTATGAAGTTATATACTGTCAGTGCATCAAATACAAACTCTTATAATAATACCTTATCATGTGATATATAATAAATTAATCTCTTGTTGTTAACTAATTTAATTTCATAACATTTATTATTATATTTTTATTTTGAATAAGCATTTATTATTATATTTCATTACACTTGATAATTAAACTTTTAAGTAAAGTCTTAAATCTAATTTAATTTTAGTAGAAAATCATTTTAATTTTTAAGATTGGTTCACTTGGTAAAACTTTTAGTACTAAAGGTTACTTGTCAAAGTTCGAACTTTTCAACAAACGTAAAATTATATATTTTTCAAATATCTAAATAGATTTATTTAACTATTTCAAATACACAATAATATCCTATTTATTTTTAAATATAATTTTTTTTTTTTTACTAATAAAATCTGATTCGATCAAATAATATGTTTAAATCTAATTTGATTTGATTTTAAAAATTAATAAATTGAATCCAACATGACCCGAATCCAAAATGATCCGAACTAGAATGACCCAAACCCGAATAATCCGAGTTTCAAATCCGAAATGACCCTAACCAGAATGACCCGAACCCGAATAACCCGAGTGTCAAACCCAAATGAATCGAGCCCGAAATGACCCGAACTAGAAACTGACCCGAATTGATCCGATCCAAATTGACCCGACCCAAACCCAACTCGACCCGCCCAATTGACAAGTCTAATTATTAGTATAAAAATATATTCAATTATAAGTATAAAAATATAATCTATCAAATACACGTTCAATTTTTAAAAAAAATTGAACATACTCATTTTTATGCATTGCTTGGTAGCATTGCTCATTGCATAGGTGGAAGGAGTGAACGAGCCAATTATATTATGTTATCCTGACTTGAGATGAGTCAGATATAAATATATGTCTGGTACGAATATACTTAATTTTAAAAAAAAATTATGTATATTTAAAGGATCATATCCCGTATTTTTATTTTTATCATAATGTGTTGGTCAGACATAAATACTTTAAAAAAAAAAATAAAGAATTCAAATAACATAGCAACTATATGTAACATTTCCTTGACCAAACTGAAGTAGTTGACAATTCATCGTGTATTTTCTCATGTCATAATCGTGTTTAAGATGTTTTATATTTATATAAATTTTGACATTTTAATAATTTATATTATATGAATTTTAACATATATTTATGTAGTGTTTGTATTTTTTTTTCGTGTCGTATCGTATTTTAATTACTTTTTTCGTGTTATATTCGTGTCGTATAATCATATCATGTCCAGGTCTACGCTGAACCTATGTCGCCCGGCAATCACCGGGAAATATCCTCCAAAAATATAGTTTGATAAAACATGCCAACTTGACTTGTGTCTGCAACTTCAAGGATGCTCTTCCAGCCTTCAATATTGACCCTGCCTGCGCATTGCATTGCCTAAGAAATGTAAATGTAATATTCCCCCACACCACCAAAATACCAGGGTAAGTTCTTAACAAAACAGTTTTCTGAATAATGAAATGATGCAGACTATAGATTAAGACCTGAATTATAGCTGTTTTTTCTTTGTTTTCATCTTTCGTAATATAAAATGTGCATACAATTAACTGTTCTATAAGTTGCTTTCTAACTGAAATTTTGTTGCTTGCAGTCTGAAGTTGACTTTTAATTTTTCTTAAAGTAATCATATCCGATACCTCTGTCCGACACATTCATACATGGATATAAAATATGATCTTCTAAATATATGAAAAAACTTATAAAAACCCGTATTAGATACATACCCGTATCTGCCATACACTCATATCCGGGTAACATAGGCTGAAGCACTTCAAGTTACATCCGCTTCATGTTACCATCTTGCAGACATCATAGATTCTTATGTAATGTAGTTCATAGCATCACTTGCTAGATGACTGATTGCATGCTTAGACAAAGGAGTTGAGTAATGAGACAAATGCTCCAGCATTAGATTAAGGTCCCGTTTAGCATTGTGGTGGCATAATTTTTAAGTCAAAAGCTATGGTGGCATAATTTTTAAATCAAAAACTATATTTCACCGCGATCACAATAATTCCAATTTTAACAAATTTAACTACAAGTTGGTCGTTGGAATAAACATAATCTGAAAAAATAAAGACCTGTAATTTAATCAGAGTGCCACATCTATACCAATCAAAATAGGTTTGCATTTATGAAGTTCAAGATCATATAACTTAAAATACAAAAAAAAAAAAAAAAACTGTTGAATAGGACACAACCCACTAGTTGACATTCAAACTAAAAGTTCAACAACTAACACAATCTTAAGTGTTCTAAAAGGGTGAAAGTAAGGCAAAAAAAGGACATTCTGATCTGAAAGATGAAATCTCAAGTACCAAATTTTAGGCAGCTCCCTTCCCCTTCTTTCTCTGGATCTTCTTCATGTAGAACTCCAGCTCTTTGCCTTCCAAGATGTACCTGTCAAACCAATTTGACATCATATTACAATAAGAATGATATTTAGTTAGTGTGAGGCTGTGAGCTAAAAAATAGTTTTCCAGTAGTATCATCCAAGATATTAGTGGAAGGAAAATCTATTATCTAGGCTAATTATTAGCTGTCCGAAAATTATTCCTTTTCTTCAAAACAATTTAAGATGCCTAAAGTAAAAAGATAGAGGTTGAGGCTTATGTATAAAAACTGTCAAGACATGACATACCCATCAGCACGGCCACACTGACCAGGCCGTGAAGAGATACAAGCCAACAACCGACCACTACCAAATTGCTCCTCAATATGTAGGTCAAGCTTGCGATTCTGCAGACGCTTCTCCAGCTTCCTCAACACATGGTTGCTCTTCTTCACCTCCTCAGTACCAGTTTCACCTTCCTATACACAAATGAAGTAAAACAATGTAAAATTGTAATCAGCACTACCCTCAGTCAAAGATTAAAAAAAGCACAGATTCATTATGCTTAACCTGAAGTCTTGCCTAACAATATAACCTGGATTGCTAAATCATTTCTATTTTAGGGACCCAAGTTGGAGAAGCTGCAGAAACCAACTGACGTACATATGCTAGCATGATGGTAATAACCTCTCAGATGCACAGACAACTTAATTGCAAGAGCAAATCAGTTGTGACAAATAGAACCGTGCAAAGAAAATAATAGCCACTTGCAGGAAGAGGAGAAATACAAAAACTAAAATCAGCTTCCCACTAACAAAATAAAGACACCATTCCATCCTATGTAAAATGATTTATGCTAAGAGTGGACCATATCAAGGTTCAATTTCCTCAAACCAAAAGATTAAAAGAAAAACACAAACCAAAATGACTACCACTTTTTTTGAAACGATTAACTCATCATCAACACAGGAACTGATATATCGAAACAGTATCGATGTGACCAAAACATTAAAAAATCATCCTCCTACCTCTCCTTCTTTCTTGGCTGCGGCTGCTGCTGCTGCTGCTGCTGCTGTTTTCTTCTTGCGACCAATGTCAACACCATAGTGCTGGAGATACCACTGCTTGAATGGAGCAGCATCAACTTGAACAATAGCACTCTTCACCAGAGTTTGAGTACGAACCAGCTCATTGTTGGATGCATTGTACACCACATCCAAAATTCTGGTCTTACGAGTCACAGCCTCACTTCCCCATGAGTAATTTCCCGTGTCGAGCCTCAGAGCACGCCACTTCACATTTCCACCACGAACCCTAATCCTCCTGACTGTCTTGTTGCTTGACAGCTTTGTGTTTGCAGGTTGCCTTCCAAGCTCATACCTTAAAAAATAAACCACCAAAATTTAGACAACAAGATAAACTCAGATTGAAAACATCAAGAGAAACAACCCAATAAGAAAGGATCAACTTTTACAGACATACAATAAATAGCATAGTTTATGGTCTTGATAAGCCATTTGAATCAATTAACCAAAATAAATCCCAATAAAGCTCAATAAAATAGCTCCAAGATTTCCATATGACAATAAAATGAAGCTATATCTAAAAGTAAAGGCCGAAATTAGAATCCTAGGGCAAGTAAATTACAAGAATAAAAAGCCCATTTTTTAATAATTCTATATAAACTTTCTAAGCAACCAAAAGAATGCAAAAATGATCAAGAACAATAAAAACACAAAAAAAAAGGAAATAATGGTTTTGCATATTACTTTCTCTTCTTCCTCCAAGCCTTCTTTTTGCCACCAGTGGCACGCCTCTTGTGCATTGAATCACGAGAAATACCTATCAGAAAAAGAAATTAAACTCATTAAGCAGAAAATTACATGATTTAGAAGAGATTAATGGCAAATTGGAGGAATTTGAGACATACCCATTTTGGCTGATGGAAAAGTTCAAGCCTTTTGGGGGTTTTTTTTTGTGTTGAGGCAAATCTCAGAGGAGAAGGGAGCTAAGGTTTGAGAGAAAGTAAATGGCGGTGATTTGAAGCTTGGTTATACACAAAACCCTAGTTTTTTCAAATTACATTTATGTCCTATTTGGATTGGGTTTATGTTAGGGAAATAATCTCTTTTGGCCCAATAAAGTGTTTGGGTTAATGATTTAGTCCATTAAGGACCCAACTACTATTTGGATGCTTTGGTATATTTGAATTTTTAGAAATTTTTGTATTTTTCTGTGGTTTAAGACTTTACAATCCGTATCATAATCGTATTTAAGATATTATATATTTATATAAATTTTGATATGTTAATAATTCGTGTTATATAAATTTTAACATATTCGTTTTATTTTTTCGTGTCGTGTTTTAATTATTTTTCTTGTGTCATATAATCGTATCGTGTTTAAAATTACTAGGTCCGTATAAATTTATGATAATAATATTCTTCAATGGGGAAATTTTATTACATCTATGTTGGGTATGTTTTAGGCTTTTCCCTTCTTTTGATAGTTAGGAATTTTGAACATGCTTTGCTGATATACTATTCTGAGTGTGCAATGCAATAGTTTCTTGTTAGCAGATAGCAAACCTTTTGGACTGTACCACATGGATGGGGGCTGGTTCTGGCTTCATGGATGCTGTTATAAAGGGTTCTCTGCAAGCAGGAAAGCCAGTTGGTGGGTTTAAGATAGGGATTTAAATTTGCGGTTACGGACGCAATTTCTATCGTGTCGCATTTATCATGATTGTCACAGTCAATTACGAAAAATATCGACGTTACGACCGATAGTCACACGATAAATATCGACGTTATGACCGATATCGATACGACCGATATTGAAACCTATTTTAAGATAGGTAGGGAAGGTGGGAAATGGAGTACCTCAAAATTGCATCCATACCTGCCTTTAGAAACTTATCTTACATGCAGGTGAACATTAGTGTTTGTAAAGGTTTACCAACACCATTCTAAATCTATGCATTTGAATGATCTTTAAAATAAAGTGCAGGTTTTTGTCTGCTAGAAAGCAGTTCTGAGTTCTAACTCTGATAAGACAGCTGTAGTAGTTGCTCTCACAGTCACAGGTGGGTGTGTGTTGGTACTCTTGATGAGATGTTTGAGATACTGCCATTGATTCAGCTTCAAAGGATTGGCTCTCCAACCTAAAATTCATCACACATTAATCCATGCATGCTTCAAGCAAGCTTTGAATGCAGCATATATCATCCTTCAATAAGTTCTGTAATCAGGGTGCCCACACAAACAAAATATACTTGTGAGAAACTGCTACTTAGGATCTAGTTCATCAACCAAATTTTGATCCATCCTGTATGCCAAAACCAGACAGACCAAATAATTGAATCAAGAACTGACATGAAATGCAACACAAGAAAGAAACAATTTCATATTTCTGCTTGCAAATGCTTCAAAATCTCAACAAAACTTTCAGGGTACATTCTCACCACTCACCACTTGCAACAATCTACAAATAACAGAAACATAAAAATGGCCCCTCATCAGTTAGCTGTACCAGAAGCTACCTTTATTTGGTTTTTACTAAGGACTTGCAGAAAGAAGAAAAAGCTCCTTTCAGCTCATCTGGAAGAGGGAGTGAAAGATGGAGTGCTAACGGACAAGGTCCGCTCTTGTTTCTCACAGAAAATGAATGTGCCAGTGCTGGCTGCTGCTTGTTAAGCCCTTCGATGATAAATGAGAATGCCCCAAATGTGATACAGCTCTGTAGAAGTGCCTGGGGTGCACCTGCAAAACCATTTCAAGAAGAGAAAAAAAAGGTTCAAACCGAACCCTGTATTTTACAGCAAACGAATGAACCTTGAGATTCTCATACCTGGGAAACTTAGAGCAAGTCCGGTGCAACATCCAGCTACACCAGCATTAATAACTGCAGAGAAAGACAGCATTACTGTATATCAACATACCAAGCACAAAAAAAAAAAAAAAAAAAAAAAAGTGGTGTTATGCTGATTTTTACGAGGCATACCATCATCTTTTCCCCGCAGCCTCTTCAAAAAGCAAACAACCAAACTGTGTACGCCCGACAAAACTGCAAATGTCTACAAAGGGAAAATATATAAGAGAACTTAGAGATTTGTTCACTCAAGGGGGAAAAACTACAAGTTAATCACGTTATTTTCGAATTATGAGATTCCCATACCTTGGCATAAGATCCTGCCTCCACAAAGGATCCTTTAAAGCCCTTCTTTTTAATCAATCCCGAACCTGAGACAAATGCAGAAAGAGAAAATTAAAGAAAGTGTAGACCTGATTTCTAGCAGACAAATGAACCACAACAAAATGTTAATCAAAAGTCCCAGTTCAGATGGTCTAGTAGAATATCCTGCCCAAAAGATTGCTCAGTGACTAGAGGTTAAGCCTTAACACACCGAAAGAAATAAAATTCATGGCATTCAACATGCATTTTACAACAACCTAGAACGGCCTACAATCCGACTTCTCAATGGCCACAAGCTCACATACATAATAGGTACATCTCTTAAAGGTCCAAAGTTCCCAGAAGGTGATATTCAAGCTTAAAGACAGAGGACCATCAAAGAATCCCAAGTCACTATTATCCAAATACTGGTGCTTTGTTTTAAGGAAATTATTCAATCTCAATTACAATTTGAGATGCTGAAAATTCCATTGTTCACATTATGACTATCTCATCCACTCAATTACTACCATTTTCCATTACCACATTATTCTACCATTTCCAAGTTTCAACTCATATATAATATAGCAAAAAATTCCTATAACAAAGCCAAATTTAAAAGAAAAAAGCATTGAGCTGTATTCAAAGTTCCCCAAAACCCCAGATTAACGAATAACATCAAAACTAAACCAAAAGAAAGAAAAGAGACCCGAAATTCAATGAAAAATTCCCAAAAATTTGTTCTTTACCAAACATATCAACGCCACCAAGAAATCCCAGAAACAGAAAGACTAACTTTTTCAAAAGAATAGAGATATGAGGCATCAAATATTTTTTCAAAAGAAAAGAGAAAATAAATACCGTAGCCGAAGACGGAGCCCATTAAGGCACCGGCGGCGGAGTCTCCAGCGAATTGGAAGAGGCATACGGCAGGGGAACTGGAATTGGAATTGGGAGGATTTGGGATTAAAGCTCTTGAAGAATTAGGATCAGGGTTAGGGTTTGTTTCAAGATCAGTTTCAGTGGAAGAGTTTGATGAATCCAAAGTAGCCATTTTTGTTCAAATAAATATCTGCTTTCTCACTTTCTCCGTGTAGCTATCGCTTCTTTCAAGAAAGCCCCGATATTTAGTTTTGCTTATCTCCATAGGACACCGCTTTATCTCCCTTAATTGCTAGAGGCTTGTTTGAGAACTTGAGATGTCCAAGTCCAAATGATTGAGCAAACAAGTGAAGAATCCAAGGCCAAGAAGATTGAGCTTGGATGTCCTGACTGTTGTTGATTCAAGGGTGAGATTCAATTGCAGACAACTTGTTCCTGGTTCTGGGATGCAAAGGACAAAAGAAGCTATAATTTCTCTTGTGGGGAATGCATTAACAGCTACTTGTTTTTGATGCATGTGAATTGTGAACCATCTTGGGAAGAACATTTTATAACAAAAAATGTCTAGATGACATTTTTTTTTCCATTACAACCTGAGTTTTCTCATTTATAAGGGTAAATTCATGTTCTCAAAGTGTTTTAAAGTACACTTCCCTGAGCTCATTGAGCTTAAGAGATTCAAATCTAAGTCAATAAGTGGGTAACTTCGCCCATGGACATGTCTATTTTGGTTATTACATTAGGCCATTAAAGATTCCAGCAGAAAGTAGAGAAGGGTAAAAAATGGTGATCCACTTAAGTTATTATCAGGAAAAGATTTCTTGAAGAATGAATTTCCTGGTTCTTTCTTTCCCACCCTTGGCTTGTAGAGTAAAATCCAGAAGCTTATGCAACATTTGGGTGTTTCTTTTTTTAATTTTTAGTAGGGTAGACATTATAAATGCATGTTGATAGAATCCAAAACCCTTTAAACTCACCAGTTTGTCTTTGTTTTGGCAGGGATTGTAGAAGCATGCAGCCACGTTGTGGCTCATATCTCCTCTTGAACCTAACCAAATTTTACCATCTCAAAACAAATATGAAATGAACTGAACTGAAAGCTATAGTTTTGTCATTGACAATGTAACATATCATCAGATGCTATAATTTGCCAGTGTAGGATTCTGCAACACCCTGCATTCTGTAAGTTTTCAGAAGTGTCTCTCTCTCCCTTCCCTTTTAAGTTCACAACTTGTAAAGAATCTAAGTTCAGAGAGAGGAAAAAAGAGAGAAATGCAGGCAGTTTGGGTGTCTTTGAAGGAGAATGTGAACTGTGTAAGTAAGCTGACTGATGTGGTTGGCCGGCCAGAAAACAACTATAGGAAAAAAGGATTTGATTCTAGAAATGAGAACTTGGGGAAAGAGCTTGTTCATCAACTGAGACATCCCTTTCGTGAAGCTCTTTTCAGGCCAAATTATCCTAAAACATAAGTGTTTCCTCACATTTCCTTCAACGTATGTATCTTTAAGTCTTCAAAGGTTTCTGCTATTTAAAACAATCATTCCATAGTTTGATAACACGGATTCCTATTTTTCAATGATATCTCACGATCAAAACAATTGGCTGAGTCCCGTGAAACCATTTTATAGAAGTTCATTGATGTTAATGTGGTAAGCAGAAATAACACTCTAATTGCTTGCAGTTGCTATCTATGTTACTCAAATTCGGGTGTGAAGGTCGGATATAGGTATGTGTTCGACATAAGTATGTTCAAGTTTTTCCATATATTTGGGTCATATCCCTATGTCGGACATAGGTGTCAAACACGGATACTTCAAGAAAATGAAAAATCGGAATAACATAAGTTGCCATTAGCTAGCTGACAAATGTAGACCATGTTCTTAACTAAACTGTAAAGATAGAAAAGGATAAAGAAATATTATGAATTTGTTTGCTAGTAATTTAAGGCAAAAAGGAAAGGCAAGATGGGCCTTTTGCTGTACAAATTTGTTTATGGTCCATTGTTAAGAGAAATGTTTGTCCAATGTCATGGGATTTTGTACTTTTTTGCATGCAATTAATCTGACATGCTATTTTCAATCAGAGCTCAACATTGGTGATCCATCAAGAAACGTCATCGAGTTAATCTTTCAAAGAGCATCATCATCAATTGATCCTTCAAAGCCACCATGGAAGATCAAAAGGGTCCTAAGAGTGAAGAACTCGATAGAAGTTCTCCAACGGTTCGAGAATTAGAGGGGAAAAAGTTATGAAAAAAGCCTATGAACAACATAAGAGACATCCAAGAAGCATGGTAGATGGGAATGAGCTGTTACTATTCTATGGCACTACAATGGCCTGTTGCAGCAGAAAGCTGAAGCAACAAGTGTCGACTGAGCTTTGTAAAGATCCCAGTTGTGGAGCCTGCCGAATAATTCATTCAAGATTTGACAGGGAAATTACCAGGAAAATGGGATCAGATTGAGTACAAGTAGTGAGGAATTGAGTGACAGTATGGTTTCTTTCAAGTTGAAGAACTTGAAGAGGGCTGTAATAGTTTGCAGGGTTATAGCTGGGAGGATTGCCAATACGATTCATGGGGTATATGAAGACTGTGATTCGATTGGACGTGAAGGGCTTCGATCCAACTTAGAATGTTTGATTGTACAAAATCCCTGTGCTATACGTCCCTGTTTTATCATAGTTTTCATCTGAAATGTTGACATTTTTCACCCAAATAACCCAAAACCAGCTATAATCACACCTTTTATTTCCATAAAAAGCATACTCTTCAAGTAAAAATGGAAAAACAACTAGGCTATGAAGCATGGATACGGAATACGGGTACGACATAGCACAGATATTAACTTATATTGAACCTCGCGACTCGTTTTTTATATGCCGTATACCAAACATGAAAACACACCGGATCCAGATTTAACTCAAGAGGTGACATTTAGTAGGTCACGGGTTTAACCACGAGCAACTGCTGCAGCTGATTTAATAACATGCTAAAATTTCTAAGCACCTGTTTAAATGACATTGCCAATTCAAGAAGTCAAATCTATAAACTGAAATGTTATGTTTGTATCATAATTTTGTTAGAGATCTGCAACTCTTCATTTACCTTGAAGTATTCGTCTCCGACACCCAGGTCCGACACATATTCGGACAAGGGTATGAGGTATGGGGTATAATCCTCCAAATATATGAAAAAACTTAGAAAAAAATTGAGCATAGCCATGTCGGACACATATCCGTATCCGACACTCAATCCCGAGTCTGAGTAACATAGATAAGAAACATAAAAATGATACCAACAAGTCCTGATTTCAGATTGAAAAGAACAAAACATTAGCATGAGATTGGAAAGGTCTCCAAGCTTTAACCAGACAGATAGGAAACATCAGTCTAACAGGCTTTATTACAGATTAAAAACAACAAGACACAACAGTCAGGTGGTGAAACAGCTCCCACCTTGCATTGTACAGATAAAAATACAGTTAAAACTATCAACAGCTAATTTATTTATTCCTTCTTCCAGGATCTGAGAAAAAGGAAATAGATACTAGAGATTTATTGCACCAGTATTGCTGCAGCCTCCTTCAAGAGGAAAGTTGCCTTTGGAACATCTGCGTCGAAAAATTAGAACTTATGGAATTAGTTAATAGGAAAGATGGCATTAAACTGAAATCCAAACTAGGAAAACTGATATCTGCTCAGTTAATTGATCTACTGATGCATGAATCGAATTGAATTTAATGTTCGAAGCTGCAAATAGAATGCTTCGTAAATATCAACCGGTCATATCTTCTCAGATTTGATAAGGCCGTCCAGTCTTTCAGGAATGTTAGGCCAGGAAAACAAACATAGATAGACATCAGTCTTTAACATGATGCATGGTATTGGATTGAGACACTACTTGTTTAAAACAAAAATGACAAGTAAATGCTTTGAAACTATATGTATTCTACGATGTGATGCTTTCAATATGATTAAAGATAATTCACATGGTGAATGCTGTTCAAAAAGACAGTAAAAAATTGTTGTCAAAATTGAAATTTGATGGAAACACCATAACTATCATTACAATAAGTAGAATACAGAACTGAAATATCAAGCCCTTTATCCAACTCCAAAAGATAAGTCGTTCAAATTTTGAATATAGAAGGAAGGAACTAGTTTAGTCTCGTAGAAATGCAGCAGCTAATCAACCTCCTAAGTGTCAGATGATTCTTCTATGTCAATTAAGAGTACTAGCGAAAGAATCTTCTCAATTACCAATAGTACTTGTCAAAAAGATACTATATCTGAGTACCTTGTGCTATAAGCTTCGCAGATTGGGTGCTACGGGTTTAGCTATACGTTACATGTAAAGGTTTCAGCTCAATCGCCGGACCTGCTGATTATAACAGCATCAGCAAAGCTGTTTGTTTGCTCTCATGGCAATGTAGGATACTTTAGTGAAACTGTGTCACATGTTAAAGCAGGAAGCAAGTGACATAACCTAGGACTGCAACATTGCATTTCAATAGAAATATGATTAATGAGCAGACTTAGTTAAAATCTATAACTTCAGATATTCTGCTGAGCTCTGATCTAGCCATGACTCTTTGGTAATGACATATCCATTTGAACCTTAATTGACTTGGACATTTACATATGTTTGATTCAGAAAAGGCAAATTATTAACTTAATTATTGAAATTCAATTGACCTCCACAAGACCTGGATTTTTCTATCTCAGTTACCTTAATTAGTGCAAGAATCAATAAGTTTAAGGAATGACACGCGTAAACAAGACTCGAACAAGTGATCATCCTATGCCTTTTTCTTGTCCGATTATGTCCTAGATCGGTTGGACTATAACGTACGGTATGACTCGATAAACTTTCAGCTCAAAATACAACACTTGGTGATTGCTTTATTGTCGTGAAGCTGTCCGGTTGCTCTAAAGACGATACAGAACAACTAGTTCAAGCACCGGGCACGTGTTAAAGCAATTACAGAACCGACAACCTAAATAACATAGCAATTCAATGAAAATTGGATCATGAGGGAATCTCTGATAATAATTCTGTTACCAGCATATATTCATGCAAATTTTCATAGTGCAGAATATGGTATATATATAAAATCAACGAACGTTACTGATAACAATGCCTAATCCGGGTGCTAGTTTGCAGACATAGTACTTAAACATGAAAAGTCATTATTGTCAAGATTGAAGAAAGATAACTGATAATGAATTATGCATGCAATATTATGTCATTATGTGGAGAAGTTTGCATGACTGGTTTAAAAACATCAGCAACATATATATCATCTGTCAAGACAAGGTTAAGCTAACAATTACCATTCTAGATTTCTACTAAAATGGAACTAATATAAGTACTTTGAACTTACAGCATTTAGGAACTAGATGAACACTGATTCCACATCAGCCAAGTTGGAGGAGGCCAGAACATAGCCAAATATTGCGGGAAAAATGCAAGAGGTGCACTAGAGCGATCTGCTAAGTTGAACAATCCGACCTTTCCATTCCTTAATTGCCGAAGTCCTTCATTGTCTTCTTCATCGCTTTCTTCATTATTATGACACTGAATTTTGTATATTTCATCAACATAGATGATGCAGTTCCCATGGCACCCTTCGGAGTCTCGAGTTGAAAAGGAAAATGAGCAATCAGTACTCACAAAAAACACTCGATCACCCAAATCATTCACCTCCACCCATTCATACCTATTCCGCTGATGATCACTAGGGATCCGTTTGTAAACTTTGAATTTAACAGGCACATGGACATCTTCAAGTCCAGTTTCCTTAACAAAACCATCAATTCTTCTATCATAATAAACTTGACCAGGGAAAGTATACAAGTCTCTAACAACTATGTAAAGATGCCCACATGACTGCAGGAAATATCTTTCACCCTCCCAGACCTTTTGTTCCGGAGGTGAGTGTATCTCGTCCAGGGAAAAAGAGTTCTCATCAAGCCCCAAAATAACTCCATAAAGATCAACAGTAAAGAATTTCCCCTGGAAGTTGGCGATGTCACGGTACTGAACATCAGAATCAAGCAAACACCATTGAATATCATTGTCAACCCTCATCCGACACAAGTCTCCTCTTTCGATAGCAACAACCACAAAGCTCGAATCAAAATTTGAAGCAAGCTTTATCTTACGAATCCAGGGATTGTCCTCATTGGAGTCCGCATCAGCATCGTCCCTTATCTGTCGAATACTAAAAGCCCTTGCCGTCTCCACAACCTTGAAGTTGAGATGGTTTAGCTCCTTAGGGAAGGAGGCAGGCATGTTCTTGATCGGATGTTGCGAAAACGGGTTCAACACACGAAACTTGTTGACTTGCCTCGTTTCTTCAACCTTGATGAACCAGCTTTTGTTGCTAGAATGAGTTTCAAAGCCTGGTGCAATGCGGTAAACTGTTGTTTGTGATATGAGAAAGGAAGCAAGAGGCTTGGTGGGATGATTAACAAGAAAGTAGACTTCAACTGGCAATGCAGGGGATTTTGGTGGCACAGGAATAGAACTTCTCCAGGAGTTGCATACAGCTCGAAAATGAAGAACATCTACGCGAGTGTCGAGGCGTGTAGCAATGCAAGAGAGGAGTTCCAATGGAAGTTCAGACCAACTAGATATATGAGCAGCCATTTCTTCTTTGATGGGAAGAGCCTGGAAGGAAATCAACTTTGATTGTTATGGGTTAGCTAGAAAGAGAGCGGAGGTTTCTATGCAGTTCTCTTCTCTTCGGCGTTACAACTTTGATATATAGTTGAAAAGAGACCTGGAATCTGCCCCATGTGTTGCTTACATTGCTTCTTCTGTCGCCAGGTTATTGCCTATGTGTCAGCCTGTCTTAAGGCCAGTTTTGGGAGTAGGCAAAGTAATTTGGGGGAAAAAAGGAAAGAATCTCAGTCTTAAATTCTTAATCATGTCATACTTCAAAAGCATTGGACTGAGAAGTTGCAATGTTCTAGTCTTCGATCTAGATCCTTTTGTCTGGTTTTTTATCCATCAGCATTTGCGTATGTGCAGGAAAACACATCTTCAAACTAGCTTTTGCAGTAGTTCCAAGTATTTCAACTGAGAAAAACACGTTTTTCTGCTTAATTGAACATAACATGTGATTTATTATTATACTATAGAAAACCATTGCTCGAAGCTGGGAAAAGTGTCGGATATAAGTACGTATAAACGTCAAGTTTGTCTTGTATTTAGAAGGTCAAGATTCAAGATGGTAGATCCATGTCTACTTTGAAGTATTATATATGTGATTAACAGAGATACCATACACATTATGAGAAAAAAGAAAATGGCCAAAAATTGTGTTATATTTGAATATTTCTCCTTATCTGTGGATTTGACTTCAAGCATGCACAATATCTAAATTTTAATTCTTTGAAACTGGAGGAATCTGATTCGTTAAACTTCCCTTTACAATGTTTAGCAAGTATTGGATAATGCAGAGAAAAAGTAATTCTCATCTTGCTAGCCAGCTAGACATGTTAAAACTGAAGCACATTTCCCAGAAATCATATACTATATATTTCAGAGTTAATATGCAGGAAATTTTTTGCAGCTTTTCCTTGTTGTACCAGTTGAGTTACTAGGCCTTCAAGTTTCAACTTCTTTATAAACAGAAACTATATGCCTGAAAACTGAACTATACAATGGAAAGTGTGAACTTAGCTTATGGGAAATCTTATAACATTGAAAGATCAATTCAAGGGAGTTTTAACCTATGTTATCCAGACTTTTTATTTTCTCTAAAGTATTCGTGTCCGACATCTGTGCCAGACACATATTCGGACATGGGTATGAGGGTATGATCCTCCAAATATATGGAAAAACTTAAAAAAAATTAAACATACTCATTTCGGACACATACCCGTATCCGAGACTCACCTAAAGTCCGGGGAACATAGGTTGTAACCAGTGAAGAATCTTTTCCATGACTGCCATGGAAGAAACCCACCTGCCAGCATATATAGAATAAAGAATGAGGCAGAAAATTGATAATCAAGAAAGCATAAACTAAGTAATTAAGAAGGCATACCATTGCCCCTCAAAACAAGTCCTGAACCCCCACATTCTTCACATCTTCTTTGTGCAATCTACATAATTCAAACAAACGCTTGACCATGCACCGAAAAACTTCCAAAGCATTTATAATATACATACATGTATGCTATGTTACTTGAACTCGAGTGTGATTGTCGGACATGTGTATGTGTCCAACACGGGTATATTCATTTTTTTTCAAGATTTTCATATATTTGAAAGATTTTTGGAGAATCATATCCCAATACCATGTCCGGATATGCGTCGGACATGGGTGTCGGACACGAATACTTAAAAAAAAAATGAAGAGTCGGAGCAATATAGCATGCATACAGCATATATAAAATCCCATTATTAATCCATGAAAAAGTACAGCCTGCTGCATTTAATTGTGCATTAAATAGAATGGTTTACCAATTTAAGTCAAAATTCTAAGATTTGCCTTTAACTTCTCAGCTTAGTAAAGGAGGTTATTTTCAACAAATGATTTTAGAAGAATTAGCTTTAAATTTACTTACAATTCTTTTGCCGAATTCAATCCCTGCAACAATGAAAGGGGTAAAACCCAGCTGCAGAAAAACATAAACAAAAATCTATGGAAGTATCAAGAGTTCTTCATTAAGAGATTGTCCTCAGCTTCTGTTATGTGTTGGGAAACAGTAGCAATTAAAGAAGATGGTCTTCAAATGGTAGCAAATGTTCAGTGCTGCGGTTTTCTCATGTTAGAAGCATGGATTTAAATTGCAATCACGGATGTGTTTTCGATCACGTTACGTTTATTTTAATCACAAATATAACAGATATTATTGTGATAATATTGGCAATAAATATCAACGAAAAGAATCGAAACTGTAAAATAGTGACATAACATTGCGTTGCGGCCATATTTAAATTTCTGATCAAAAGGGCACGATAAATTGTGCGGGTGATTGGATGACGAGAAAGACTAAAACAAAATTAGTTTGGTTAAATAAATTCGAACTCGAAAACTCATCTAAAAAAATTCAATTTGATCAAGAAATCAAAAATTCAAATTTAAAAATATCTAACTTCAAAATGATTCGAATCTAAAATAACATGAATTCAAAATGACTTGAATCCAACTAATCCGCTCAATCGGGCAGATTAAGTCCTTCACTGCAGCAGATACATTAACATTAAAACCAATGTCCGGACAAGGCCTTGGACAAAGATTTTTAAACTTTGGATCAAAACCAGATTCTAATTGATGTTAAATTGGGCCTAAAAAACAGCCTAGAAAAATTTCGACCCAATCAAAGCCAGTGCATAAAAAATAAAAATAAAACCAGATTGTCCAAAAGGACTTCATGAGAACGAAGAAAAGGACGTAAGGATACGCTTCTTATTCTTTTACTATGTTTTAAACTTCCTTCTCTCGATCTGTAATTTCTTAACAAATCCTTCTCTCTCTTTAGATATTGTCTTCGAAAAATTCCCTTTTAGACGTCGTTGTTTTATTTAATCTGTAGTTTCTTGAAAATCCTCGGGTAGATCTTCGATGGCCTGCCACTGAAGCTGTACGCCGCTGAATACGACGGCGCCGGTTAATCTTTTTTGGTTTTACCTTCCTTTCGGTGGGACACTGTGAGGATTTTTCTTGTTTGGTGGAATGGTATTTTTGGGTTTTAAAAAAGAATAATTTTTAGTGAAAACTGAAGCTAAGCTAGTGTAAAGGAATTGAATTTTGGATTAGTTGATTGAAATCTAGTTAATGAATTGTTACATATTTGAATCTGAACTGTTTTAGTAGAATTTAGATTAGTATTGAATTAAAAGAGTTGAACTTTGTGGAAATTAGTTGGAATTGAATTGAATTTTGATTGTTTTAGAGTGTTCTGGAAGCTTCTTTTGATTGTTATCTGTGTATTACATACAGTTATGATGCGAAGATTGAATGCTTGAAACTGTATAAAATTTGATAAAAGGAAGAGATCAGAGTCTTTTCAAGTTTAATCATGTTATTATATGTGATCTTTAAATCATCATATTTGTAGCTGTCTGCTAGTTGGAAGTTAATTTATAAATGCAGATTATACTTTTCCTGGCAGGTTTACTTGTGAGAGATTACTCTTGAGTCTTAAGTAGTAGAACTAGTCATATTATTGAAAACCATGGGGACTGAAAACTCTGGTCGTCCGAATTTTCCCATTAGACCTCCCTCTACCCCTTTTGCTTCTGCTCCTCCAACTATGACACCTTTTTCAACATCTGGTTCTATGGTGGGATCAGAAGCCAGAAATTTTAGACCTACTCCCCCAACTATGACGCCTTTCTCATCAGCTGGACCTAGCCCTCCTACTCGTTTTAGTGATCCATCAGTTCTATCTCCACCCATAACATCTGTCCCACCTGCTGGGGGACTTTATCAGCGATTTCCAACACCGCCATTTCCTTCAACAGCTCAAACTCCCCCTACTCGTGCACCACCTTTGGGGCAGCCACCATTTCAACCTCCTGCAAGTCAAATATCAGCTCCACCCGTTTCTTTCCCTCCGCAGTCACAAGGACCACCAGTGCCAATGGGATCTCCACCACAAACTGTAAATTTTCCTCCATCCAGTGTGAATGTTCCTCAACCTTCATCAGGTTCATTGTTTTCAGGGCCTAGACCCAATTTTCAGCCAACTTTCCCCCCTCCAGATTCCTCTTATTCTGCTACCAAATCCACTTTCCAGCCACCTTTTCCTGGATATCCAAGCAAGCTGCCTGCAGTTTCACAAGCACCATCACCTTTTCCTGCTCAGCAAGGAAGTTTTATGCCTCCTCCACCAGCATCATCTTCTCCCTTTTCTAGTCAGCAAGGAAGTTATGCTCCTCCCCCACCTGTAGCAGCTCCCTTGGGCTACCAGTCAAGGGACCAAATGCAACATCCTGGCTCTGCACCTCCTATTGGCGGCATCCAAAACTTGACAGAAGATTTTAGTTCACTCTCTCTTGCATCTATGCCTGGATCAATTGAGCCAGGACTCGATTATAGAACACTTCCTAGGCCGTTGGATGGGGATGTGGAGCCAAGTTCTTTCATTGAGATGTATCCTATGAATTGCAATCCTAGATACCTACGGCTTACTACAAGTGCTATACCAACTTCCCAGTCTTTAGTTTTGAAATGGCATATGCCTCTTGGAGCAGTTGTTTGTCCTCTTGCGGAGGCTCCTGAAGGGGTAAGTGTCTCAAGAATCAATAACAATAATTTACTTTTAGGTGTACAATAACTGTAATTTGTTGAAGACTCATGTTTTTCCTGTCAATTACTGTTTTTTCCTATTCAGGAGGAAGTGCCAGTAATTAATTTCGCTTCATCTGGTATTATTCGTTGTCGAAGATGTCGCACTTATGTGAATCCCTATGTCACTTTTACAGATGCTGGAAGAAAGTGGTGCTGCAACGTCTGTTCTTTACTAAATGACGGTAAACTCAGCTAACTTAGGAAGTGAAGATATATTTCAATGGTTGAAAGTGAAATTAGTTACATCAAGTTTTTTCTAGTTGTGGCTAATGTGTATGAAACCCTTTTCCATGCTGTACATTCTTTTATCTGTTATTAGCATTATCTTTTCTCTTTGGAATGTCCAATACTATTGGAGGGCAATGAGCTCATCCTTCACTTATACAGACTTGTTTTTAACAATAAATATCAGTTTTTCTGCAAGCTTGCTTGTTTTGGGCATCTGCCCTTACATTTACTTTGAACTATCTCAATTCATTGGTAAAGTGCAAAATGATTTTTTTTTTTTAATTGAGTTAATGTTGGATGTGGAATGGAATTTCACATAGCATGTTAACTAACTGTTCTTTATTTCAATGTAATTTTTGTTTATTTTTCAGTTGTATCGAATTTGTTATATTGTGTGGCAGACTTTGATTTTTTTTCCTGGTAATGTTGGAATTACAAAGTATATGTGCTTATTTGATTCAACTTCCATGCTCAGTTCCTGGTGAATATTTTGCCAACTTGGATGCCACTGGCAGAAGAATTGATTTGGATCAGCGGCCTGAGCTTCTAAAAGGCAGTGTGGAATTTGTTGCACCAACTGAATACATGGTGCGGCCACCAATGCCGCCACTATATTTTTTTCTCATTGATGTTTCAATAACTGCAGTAAGAAGTGGCATGATTGAGGTAAGCACTTCCTTTAAAGCAGTTGATTATTTTCCGTCTAATATTGCATTGTAATAAAGCATTGTGTTATTCTAATTTGGATCATAATGGCAAAGTTTTCCAATAGTCATGTGATTTACACTTGACCGGGCTGCTCTTTTTTTCTGTTCAGCTATTAGTGCTCAATATCAGAGCTTTTCAGATATTCTATATAAAATGCTGGCTTGAGTTATCTAGTGTTTGTCTGTTGTATATTTTTGCTCTTTGGAAGTGGTAGATGGGCTGGCTTTGGTCTCAAACATGTCTATAAAGTAAGGCTTGCAAGATTATTTTGCCTTGTTATGGCATCAGTAGAGAGAAAAGAAATTTGTGAATTAGCCTTGCTGCTATCATTACAGGGTTTGTCTGACACTGTAAAACTTGTTTATGATGATTGTTTATCCAGGTTGTTGTCCGCATTGCTGGATCATAGTTGATTAAATAAATAATTTTGTCTGCATACTTTCTGCTCTGGCCTTGTGGTAATAAAAAGTACATTGATAGGCCATGCTGCTCTTTTCTTTGTTTCTCCTTATTATATACGCATGTTAATGGTTTCTACTGACTTACAACATATCTGTATAGGTTGTTGCTCAAACTATCCGTTCATGTTTGGATGAGCTGCCTGGCTTCCCCAGAACACAGATTGGTTTTATTACTTTTGATAGCACAATTCATTTTTACAACATGAAGGCAAGTGACTTTTGAGATCAGTAGAAAAAATTTTCTGAGATGCCTCAAATTATCTCCATTTCAACCTAAGTACTTCCAAAATAACTTTTGGGTTTTTGCCTCTGCAGTCATCTCTTACGCAGCCTCAAATGATGGTAGTTTCAGATCTGGATGATATATTTGTCCCATTTCCAGATGATCTCCTTGTTAACTTATCTGAATCAAGGAATGTGGTTGAAACGTTCCTGGATAGCTTGCCGTCTATGTTTCAGGACAATGTAAATGTGGAATCTGCTTTTGGTCCTGCAGTTAAGGCAGCATTCATGCTTATGGTGTGTTGTTTTCTCCACCATTGCTACTATGAGCTTTTACCAACGATGAGATGCCTTTTAGTTTCTTGATGATGACTGTGTTGTATAAAAGTTGTTTGACCACCTCTTTATTGCAGAGTCAACTTGGAGGCAAGTTGCTAATTTTCCAGAACACATTGCCTTCCCTGGGAGTTGGGCGCTTGAAGTTGCGTGGAGATGATCTTCGTGTGTACGGAACTGATAAGGAACATATATTGAGATTACCAGAAGATCCCTTCTACAAGCAAATGGCTGCTGATCTTACAAAGTACCAGATAGGAGTTAATGTTTATGCTTTCAGTGACAAATACACTGACATAGCTTCCTTAGGTACAAAACTCCCTGTCCTCCTTTTGACTTTCGGGTTAAAAATGATATTGAAGTTTAGAGGAGCTTTTAGTGATACTTGATGTCTCTTTTATGAATTTCAATGTAGGAACCCTGGCAAAATATACTGGAGGTCAAGTATATTATTATCCGAGCTTCCAATCGGGCATTCATGGTGAGAAGTTGAGGCATGAATTAGCCAGAGATCTCACTAGGGAAACAGCCTGGGAAGCAGTTATGCGCATAAGATGTGGAAAAGGTCTGCTGATTCTCTTTACTTATTTGAATCCACTTGTAACTCAATGCTATTAAGCCATAATCCCAATGTAGTTGGGTTAGCTACATGATTTTTTCCCCCCCTTCAATCTATACGCTGACATGGGCTAATGCTTATAGAAAACGCTATTTATTTTTGTTCTTTTCCCCTACAATTTTGTGATAACAAAGCAGTTGATTCATGTCATTGGTACTTGCACCAGGAATTCGATTTACATCTTATCATGGGAACTTTATGCAGAGGTCCACAGATTTATTAGCACTTCCGGCTGTAGATTGTGATAAAGCATATGCAATGCAGTTATCCCTTGAGCAGACACTGCTGACAACTCAGACAGTATATTTCCAAGTTGCTTTACTGTATCCTTTAAGTGGGTCGCTGTACTGTATCAATTTTTATTTATTGGGTTATTCCCTTGTTTGCTGAAACTAGCTGGGTTACTTTTAGAAGTGGAAAAGGATATGGGTTACTAATGTTTCTTTAACAATTTAAAGATACACTGCATCCTGCGGAGAGAGGCGTATCAGAGTACATACGGCAGCTGCCCCTGTTGTTACAGATCTGGGGGAGATGTACCGCCAGGCTGACACTGGTGCCATCATTTCTTTGTTTTGTAGATTAGGTAAAGTTAAATAAAAGCCCTGTGCAAGAGATGCTATTTGTTTTGGTGGATCTTAGTTTCAGAGGGTCCTTATATTTTCTAATCAACTGATGCTTTGCAGCAATCGAGAAAACTTTGACCAATAAACTTGAAGATGCTAGAAATTCTTTGCAACTAAGGATTGTAAAAGCACTCAGAGAATACCGCAATCTCTATGCTGTGCAGCATCGCTTGGGAGCTAGGATGATTTATCCAGATTCTCTAAAGTTTTTGTGTTTGTATGGATTAGCACTCTCTAAATCAGTACCTCTAAAAGGAGGATATGCTGATGCTCAGCTTGATGAACGTTGCGCAGCAGGTTTCACCATGATGGCATTACCTGTTAAAAAGTTGTTGAAGCTTTTATATCCTAGCTTGATTCGAGTTGATGAGTATCTTTTGAAGGTGAAAGGTTTTGACCCTTCGAATATATTTCAATAAAGATGCAGATTTTGCAAACTGACCATCCCTTCTGTCTCATATTTGCAGCCATCTGCTCAAGCTGATGATTTCAAAAACATTATGAAGAGATTGCCTTTGGTTGCAGAAAGCCTAGATTCAAGAGGCCTCTATATATATGATGATGGCTTCCGCTTTGTCATATGGTTTGGTAGAATGCTTTCGCCCGATATAGCTAGGAATTTACTTGGGGCAGACTTTGCAGCAGAATTATCAAAGGTACAATCTCTTGTTAATGAAGCTATTCTTGTGGTGACAAGATTGTTGAATACTATATATGTTTCATCTGCTTCCAATTTATGCATAAAGGAAACTGATATTGTTGTTGGTATTCACTCTATATATATAAGATTTGCCTCAAATGCTGGCCTTATTGATATATGAACTCTGCCTTGAGTAGAATATGTTTGATATGGGTAATAAGTAAAAATTTGGAGTGGTCTTATTATACAGTTTCTAAATATCTATAAATGAATGTCAATTGCAAACCAATGACTGCGGCAATGTAATCATGCTATTGAATATGCTTTGCTTGTTTTGATGGTTCTTTTGTATTCTGGAATCTTATGTGCATGTGCATTTTTTCTCCACGATAACTCACATTGAAGTTAATCCGTTACTTTGACCTTTCCTTGGCCCGCTGCACCATGATGAGGTTGTACTTAATGCACCTGGTTCTTTATGTTTTCTAATCAGGTTACTCTTAGCGAGCATGATAATGAAATGTCGAGAAGGCTGGTGAGGATATTGAAGAAACTAAGAGAGAGTGACCCTTCATGTTATCAACTTTGTTATCTTGTAAGACAAGGTGAGCAACCCAGGGAAGGTTTGCTGCTTCTTTTAAATCTTCTTGAGGACCAGATGGGCGGTACCAGTGGTTATGTTGATTGGATAATGCAAATACACCGGCAAGTCCAGCAAAATGCATGATATACAGGTAAGTAATTTTAGAGGTTTCTAAATTTCATCCAGTCCTCCTGAGCTTAAGTACAACAATTACTCCTTGAATTTGGGATGTTTTTAATCTAGTTGTATCCGGAGACAAGCAGTTTTTCGAGTAAGCAGAAAATGGGATGATGGTTCTTTATTCACTCGCTTAATTTTGGCCACATACATGGTCTCATTCAACCTCAGAGTTAAAAAGTGTCCAAGTTAGGGGCTTCATTTTATGGAAAACATTACTTGAAATGCATCCATGACTTGCTTTTGCTTCTGACGACTTCCATTCCACAGGGGTTCATCATCTTACTGATTTATTCCTATCCATGGCGTGAATCAAATGCCCTAAATTCATTCATCAGTATTCAGCCACGGGTTCCCCTCAAATCTTGGGTGTTGAATAGATGGAACAGATTACCCAAAAGATTTTGAGAAAACAATTTTTTTGTTAACTAGGGGGATATGCCATATTACACTGCTTTCATGTTTAAAGTGCAAAACAGGTTAAATTTTTGTATGTGACAGTTAAACTAGGGTTTTTTTGGGTTTAAAACCTTAGGGTTTTTGTTTAGAAATAGGTGTGACCAATTGCCAAAGCTTTGGTTGGATATTGTTCCATGTTTAATGTACTTTGGAATTTTAAATGCTGTGTTTTATTTTCTCATTTCTTGGCAATTCAAGTCTCCAACACTAAAAATTTTAATTCTCCTTATCATCCAATTATATAAGCGAAAAGGCTTTTATTATTTTGATTTTTCAGGGAAGAATAATCAATAGAGTTGATAATTCGTGTATTTGTGTCATATTCGTATTATTTTTTTATGTTATAATATTATATTTAAAGTGATATATAATCTTGATACGTTAATAATTCATTTTATATAGACTTTGATATATTTGTATATTCGTACTGTGTTTTGATTATTTTTTTTCGAATCATATCCGTATTGTATAAGCATGCCGTGTTTAAAATTGTCGGATCTAATAACCAATAATATCTTATCAAAAACAAATCTTCATTACCCTAGTCCATTATTGATAAATGAATAATTTTTTATTTTTTTATTTTTTATAAATTGTTGATTATAGTATATAGTAGTATTTTAAGCTTATAATAAGATATTCTAATTGAGTATAATTTACAAACAACTCTCATATTAAGTCAGACAAAAGAGACAAAAGTACACGAACTGTGAAGTTACTTTCCTCGTACCGACAAGCTCATGTTCATATAAACAAATCTTGGGGCGAATGATTTCTCTTTGGTTTCATCCAAAATCTTCAACATCTATTCCAAAGGGGTACTTGTTGCTTTTCTCCTTTCATTTTAAACTTTTCTTTTTTTTGGGTTTTCTGTCTGTACATAGTTCTACCCTTGTCTGTAGAAGCTCATGTTCATATAAACAAATCTTGGGGAGAATGATAGGCCAATCTGGTGCTTTGTGTTCGATATTGAGGTTGTTGCCAGAATCTGATGCTAGTTTTCAAAGAGTTTGTCTGAAATGCCTTTTGTGCCTTGTAAATTTGGGTAATGATAATCTGACTCATTGTTGCCATGAATGGTGGTTTGGAGCTTATTATTAACATCTTAAATTCATCCATGGATAGTGTTAGAGATTTTGAGTGGTAAGGAGGAGAGTTGTTAGTTTAGGTGGGCTTCGATTTCTTGTTGAGGCAGCCATATGTGGTAACATGCTATCTAGAGAAAGAACTTGCCAAGCAATTGGGTTACTTGGAGTTACGAGGCGAGCTCGGCAAATGCTCGTTGATTTGGAGATTGTAATTTAGAGATAAAAGAAGAAATTGCAGATGTTGAAATTCGAACTTTAAACTTGTTAAATATCATCTTTTAAAAATGATTATATGAACCAACTGAATTAAATTTCGAATTCTCCAAAAGCATTAGTTAATAGTCATTCCTCCTGATTTTGAGCAATTAATTTGTAGTAATTCTCTACTTTGAGATTATCAATAGCCAGCTTTTAATAGGCACAATGTTGCCACCTATGTTTTAATCACCATCTACCAAGTTCCTTTGTTTATATATTCTCAAATAAACAATTTGAAGCCATGATTTGTTATTGGACAGGAATTGAATCTTCTACATCTAATCAATAGCACATGGATTTTTAATGTGTACTGTTTGCTAACACTATCAGCATTGATATTTGAGGTTTCAGACAGGAGAAAAAGCTCAAAAAAGTTGGACCCTTTTTAGTGATTTTGCTTGGCTAAAGTTAGACAATTGCCAAAGTCCATGAGATATCTAAGATTGGGTAGGCTGCCGCTTTTCAGTTTTGAGCTTGTGCCCACTATTCCAACAATTAAGTTCAAAGACAAAGAGTGTTCCAACAAGAAGAGCCACCAAAATGAATCCATTGACTATATATAGCTTTCTCCTTCCATGCCATTTCTATCCAACAACTTCTTCACAAAATTGGCCCATATGGAAAGAGAGTGAGACTTCTCTTTTCCCTATAAAAGGGTTGCATTAAGAAAAACATCAACTCCAAAGTCCAATATATATTCTCTATTCCAACTTGCTTCGACATCCTCAATTTCCACTTCTTTTTATTTTCATATAAAAAAAATCGTAATTTGAAAATTGCATCTCAGCTGCCGATTCTACCTTTTTCTTCTACATCATTGAGAATCAATTAAAGGGCTTACATTGAATAGATTAACGATTTCAAAGCTTACCGATGTCCTTAAATATCGGAATATAGCAACATCAGACCACCTTATAGGCCATTGACATGCTCCTGTTCATTTTCTGATGGGAAGGCAGAGTGACCAACCTGTTCATTCATCCATTGCCCTCTTGCAAGAGAGGTTCAGACAGTTGCAGAGAGCCAAGGAAATGAGGCAGGAGAGGGAAGATTTACGGCTGCTCAACCGGATCAATCCAGCCACACCTCATGAGGCATCCCAATCGTTTTTCCATTCTCAATTGATCCTTCAGCCTAGACCGCCTCTCCAAGGATCTCTCAACATTGAATCTAGCATGCATACTCAGCATCAGGTTATTGAGACTCCAATATTATCAAATTTCCGGCCGAGAGATATGCATACATCTACCTTTAATGATTCAGATGTTGACACTTCACTTCATCTGTGAAAAATTGTACGATGTTAGTCTAAATCCATATTTTTGTTTCTTTCTCCCGTTTTTCAAGTCCTTACCTTTTCTTATGGAGCTGTAAGAAATTAGGAAGCGCAAAAGGGGGGTGTTCAGGGGAAACATGAAAGAAAACAAATAGTGTAATATAATTACTGTCCACTGGGACTCTCATTATCCTCTTTATGATCAGCAATTACATAATGATCTGAGAGGTCATCCCCTTGTCTCTTTTCAAATGTATCTTCACCATGGTTACCATTATTTGAGTTTGCCCCACTGCTCCATTTCCTCTTCATGATTTTTGGAATCATCGGAGTTACTGCTGTGGCATCTAATATGTTTATCCGTTCAAATCGAACGGAACTAACTTTTCGGGCATTTCCTGCTAATATCTGCAAAGAAGACAAGTTGCCCACATTAATGTGTTAGTGATATAGCTCATCAAGTTTTGGCCTCATCTGGCCTATATATTTGTCAGATTGATGAAATATTTGCAGGAAGATCTATTAAATTTTGGAATCATAAGAAAACTCGGACAGGAAAGCTGTCCTTAAGTAATAACAGCTGTTAATTGGCCTCTGAAAAAGAAAATAAGAATGCAAGGAACTCTTGCATTAGTAAAAACAGCCGTTAATTGGCTGTCATGTGCAGCAGCAGAGGCTACATGAAGAAGAGATGTCAATGATTAGTGCTTATCGGCATTTCCTTCATAATGATTTAACTGAATTTCATCAGTACTTACTCCTCTATGTAACATATGTTTTATAACCATTTTCTTGAAGGTGTGGCATTCTTGTTCACTTTCATTGTGATTGAGTATGACAATCAGTCTCATAATATCTCAGAAGAATATCTACATTTGAGTGATTTGGCTGAAAAAAGGAAGATGGATTACTTCACTTTCGCCATCGAGGTAGAAGACACTGATTTATAAAGATAATATCATAGCGACGAAAGTTCATTATAATTCCAATGACCAAAATTTGACATTTCAAATGTTGTATACTAGGTTCAGAGATTCTAATTCATTCATAAACCAGATGTCATAAATGCTAACTTCTTGCAATCTGTATGTAGTTGGTACACTCCTTAAGGAACATATATAAGTAATGACATTCAAAAGTACTCCAATAAATGTTACATTATACAAAAGCAATGTTGTGTAATATAAATGCATATCGCAAGAAGGTTCAAACTTACCTCAAGTTTATATATTTGATGCCTTTCCTTCAGATCTTGGCGATCAGATCCAGCTTCAGAA
Organism: Fremontodendron californicum; assembly: GCA_030761205.1. Classification (NCBI taxonomy): domain Eukaryota; kingdom Viridiplantae; phylum Streptophyta; class Magnoliopsida; order Malvales; family Malvaceae; genus Fremontodendron; species Fremontodendron californicum. The sequence continues at coordinate 22,409,202 of JAULJL010000030.1, forward strand.
TTCTCATCATCATCTTCTTGATTTTCGTTTTTGGATAAGTAATCATCTTCTTGACTTTCCCTTTCAAGCACTACTTTAATACTCTCACCTGTTCTTGGTATATATCCAAATGCCTCGCACACAAAACCTGACACAGTCTCATATTGATGTTCCTATAAAACAGCAACAAAAAAAAAAAAAAAGTTGAGAACATCTGTATAATTGACACACAGACACTTTATATATGTGGAAGCGGATACAGTTCCTCACACTGTGAGGTGAGGTCCAAATGATAGTTCCTTTTCCTGTAGCATAGATATTAACGCAAGACCCTCTGTTTTAACATCTGAATGCATATTCATGAACATTTCAACTATACTAGCAGATAGCTTTCAAGTAAAATGAAAACTCATGCCTGAGGATTTATATCAATAATAATGAGTAATGCAAGTAACATACCTCTGGCATTTTGATATTTAGATCTTCAGAAAGCTGATCAATAGATGTATTAGCATCAACGTAAAGATTCCCTCTGCTCGCATTACAATATAGCCAGTTTTCTTCTGGATCTCCTCCTGTTATAGTAGGAAACAAAAATATTTAAGACCACATAAACTTGAAAATAAAGTTCACAGCTTTTAAGGTCCACACATGTACTGATAGCATAGTCATTAAACAGTATCACTTGATCCTCATTTGGTCTCCAAATCTTGTGAATGTGAAGATATGTAATGCTAACATACTTAAACAATGATCAAAAACCCAAAATAGAGAAGGGAAAAGATTGAAGGATAAATATAAGAACCAGCCATATCAATCATTGAGCAGAAAATTTGAAGCATATCAATTGTATTAATTGATTTTGGACTTCTTCAACAAGTTTCACTACAATCCCCTAATTGTGGAATAATGAAAAACAGCATTTTGAATAAATCTAAATAGTTAGGAATATAAAGTTTGTACTTTGTAGCAAACGAACTAAGTCATTAATAAAGTCATCAAAGAAGTAGCAAGCCTTACTTTTGAATCATTTTCATCGAAAATTTCACCAACAATCTCCTCAACCACATCTTCTAAGGTGACTATCTGTTCATCATAAAAATAAAAAAAAATGAGACAAAAGAATATATAGTGGGTTTCCAAAAGAAGAGAGAAAAAGGGGGGGGGGGTATAAATGCATATTAGTTGTTGCCTGCTGGGTTTGCTAAGTAATCTTTAACAAGAGATAAAAGGATTTTTGGCAGCTCATTCAATTTTTCAAACTGCAGGCAAACTTTTCCATGTTCAATCTCATATTAATGTTGTATAGTAAATCAGTTAAAGTTATGCCATACAAATCAAATGAATCTATTTTAAGTAGGCACAAAAACATGCTATGGAAGTGCTTCCGATTAACACCTTCATCCATGAAAAGTGCATTTTTAGCAAAAAACATCCATCTTAGTTAGAGGTTCTTAAACAGATAAGAATCATTATAGAGTAAAAATCTAAATACAAAATCATTAATTAAGTATAGCACATACGCCAACTGTTCCACCATATTCATTAAGAACAACAGCCATGTGAACCTTCCTGATGCGAAACTCTCTAAGAAGATTCCAGACTGACATTGAATCTGCAAAACAAATTGACAATTCGATTTGTAATAGCTTCTCAGAATATAATTTATAATCACATGTTGACAAATTATGTTAATGAATGGTAATAAACTGAAGTAACATCTACCATTTAGCCTAATGAATACTGAGATAGAAAGGTAAAACTCAACAGCATATTAACTCAAAGCATGAAACAGAAGAAAATAAGCTTAATTAAAAATTACCAGGCACAAAGTATGCGGGTTTGTGAGCCATATCTCCCACAGTAGTACTTTCTAGCAATTCACCCTTCAAAATCAAACAGATTATAATTCTGCACACTATGATAATGTTGCATACATTAATAAGCAAAGTCTTATGGATGATAATAAAAAAGACTACGAGTAGAAATTGTCTGACCTTTGGAACATAATCTAGTAGATCCATGGCATATGCAATACCCACTATATTGTCAATACGCTGCTCAAAAGCAGGCACCCTGCAAAAATGTCAACAAATTTCTTAGCATGTTTTTAAGGAAAAACAGCACGAATTACTAAGATTATCTACCTTGAATATTGATGAGTCAACCACAAATTGTGGAACTCAACAAGAGTTGAGCTTGCATCAATTGCAACTACATCGACAAGAGGTGTCATCACCTCTCTAACATGAGTATCTTTTATCTCTAACACATTTTCAATCATATCCTGCAAGGGGATTCCAACAATAAGAGCACCAGAACCATAAACAAAGAAAGAGGAACCAATGGATGATTTATTTGGATTTATGCCGATAGCCAATTATAAACAGGGACCATATAGAGCAATGACTGCAGCATGCCTGTAGATTGGCATTGTACCAGATAGCTAAGCTGGAGTTATTGGGGGGATATTATGATCATTGAGAGCTACGGCCCAATGGAGAAAGGGTTCTAAAAATCCATCTTAGCATGAAACTACTGGCTTACTATATGCAATAGACTGGGTACTGATGAAGACTTGAGGGATCTGCTGCTATCGAATCATTTAATCTTTATGCACCTCAATGATTCAAAATTTTGTTTTTCGGTACCAGTTATTTGTCCTTAACGTCTTCCTTTTAATCCATCTAAAAAACTTATGGTACAGCCCCCTAGGGGTCAATGCATGCAGGTGGGATATACACAACATACACACATGTACAAACAGATAACTTGTTTGTGAATGCTAGTTAATTTTCTTTCATATCTTCTCTTTAATCCACCCAAAAACTTCTCCGGAAACTTCCTAGGGGGTCAGTCCATGCAGGTGAGCTACATACACACATATACAAACAGATAAAAGAAACAGCAAATCACCCTCTTTTTTTTCTTTTGGTATGCCAATCCAGCAGATAACATGTATCAATCACCATAGTCTGAGATGTTCACTGAGAATAAAGTTTTCCATGCAGACCAGTCTAACAACAAATAAGAAGCCAACAAGTTAATAAAGTGCGTGTCAATGACATTTTCCCCTACGAACATATAAAAGGGGAAGAAACAAAGAAAATTTCGTTTTTGGTGCATATGAAGACCGACTGGTCTAGTGCTATAGAACAGAAGATAATAGAAAAATATCTATTGCAGATAAAGTATTACGTGTTAATCAAATGCTCAATCAAAGTTATACGTATGTACTTATAATATAGGCAAATATATATGGTTACCTGCTCCTCCTCCTCTATTGCTCCACTCAACTCTGCCCCTCGTAACATTAGCTTTAATTCATCTTCAGTAACATAAGGTTCGCTAAAATAAAGAGACAAGGCATGAGGCATTTAGAAAGCATAACACAATGATGACATAAGTTGAAAATTAGACAAACCATTGGAAAGAAACAACACTGACAATGCATGATGACTTAGAAGCTGCAGATAGAGTAACTATTTTCTTCACCTTTTCCCTTTTAGACCAAGAATTTTGAGCATTCCCATTGATAGATACGTCACAACTCTTCCCACTGGATATAGTATTACAGAAAGCCATGCCACTGGCCTGACCTAGAAATATTTGAACCACAGTTATTCAGCCAATTTTGAATTGGTAATTATAGCTTTGGCAAAGTACCAAGAGAGCCGTGAAGCATAAAGAATGAAAGATAGGAAAAAAAGCAATGCTATTTTAACACACATCTGGCTGGTAGTGAAATTTAAAGACACAAATGATGGGGGAAGAAAAGAAAAAACTTACCACAAATCTGGCAACTTCTGTGGGATTGTGAACAGCTATACTCTTTGGAGTGATCTCAGTGAGAAGCAATATGGCAATCTAGCACCATTCAATAAAAGATAACTGGTTTTCGTATTTATTGCAAGAGTAGATACATCATTTTACTTGTCTATATTCATGTGCTGACCAACCACAACTTGTAACATTTTCATAATAAGAATAAGTCAATAATCTACACACACACAAAAAAGGAAACAAAAAAGATCGAAACTTGTTAAAACAAAACATGAAAGTGGAAAAAAAGAAAGAAAAAGAAGGGGAGTTTCAGGTTTTATTGGGATGAAGAGAATTCCCATGGAAGTGTGGTCTCTTCATAACTCCAAGAGGCGGTTTTTGGGAGAAGCTTGTGTTATGGTGAAGGAAAGATTTTGCTTGCTGCAAGTGGGAAGTGAGTGAAGCGGAAATGACAAAAGTCACAAAACCTGTCCCATCGATTTTGAACTGTTTCTAAATATTTTGGATAGTTCAAACTTTCACTCAAAGTCAAGAATTATAAGAAAACCCAAATTGTAAAAAAGCCTATTGCTTACTCAAATAAATGGTCCTCGGTGAATTAATTTATACTGAAATTCATCAATAAGGCCTGTTACTGTTAGTTGGTTATTACCAAGATGATCCAAGTCTGTCAACAATGGATAACTAAATATCCCATTCCAGGTGTTATTATGGAGATACCGATGATTAATGAATGCAGCATCACTTAATCTAACAACAAATCTGATAACAGATAAACATGAGACCTAGGATGGCAAAACCTGCCGACAGATGGATTTCGCACCGATCCGCTCCAAATGGAGAGGTTTTTTTTTAGAGCGGGGTGGAGCAGAGCGGTTTTGGTAAATGTTTGCTCTACTCCGCCCCATCCCGACTTTTGAAATTACTATTTTATCCTTTAAAATATTTTATATTTTTTCTTATATTTTTAATATATATTAGATATATATACTAAAATCATATATATACTAATATTTTATATCTATACTTTTAGTATATATGTATTATATATATTATATTAAAGATTTTTATATACTAAAATTATGTTCATGAATAAATTATAATATAATTTTTTACAATATTAAGTTAAAAATAATTAATATAAATTGGGGTGTAACGGAGTGGAGCACCGTGGAACGGTTATGGATGTAACCGACATCCATAGATGTGGATGTTTCCAACATCCATGCAAGAGTGGGGTGGAGGTGGATAAGATAATATCCGCCCTCGCCCCGCTCCATTGCCATCCCTAATGAGACCTGATGCTTGATGCCAACGAATGCAGCATCATTTAATCTGATTACAGATTGAAAGATGAAGGAATGTCAGGATTTGGCGATGAAGTAACTGGAAAAGTTCATCATACAATAGAAGAAACTCACAACAAAATATTGGACAAAAACAAAATAAGTTACTACTGTTTATTGAAGCCAGAAAACGGCAAGACTTGTCTTGTACAAAACATCCACTATTACATTCTTAATTAGTAACACTTAATTTTTTTTTTTTTGATAAAAAATGTAACACTTAATTTTCGTCATCATCTAATTCAGTCCAACTTCTCCAAACTTGAATTTGATCTCACAGTGTACTCTGCTACAAGCTGTGCAAATGATGAAGACTTGTTTTCTAGCAAACTAGATGGACAATCATATTCTTCAACAAGTCCTACACCAGTTAAAAAAGTTTTAAATGAAATGAACTTCAAAGAAAGAATACTACAAGCAAAGCAAAGCAAAGCAAAGCAAATCATAAATTACACAACCATACTAACCATGATTTAGAAGCAGAACCATATCACTATCAAGAACAGAAGTTATCCGGTGGGCAATTGTTATGACTGTACAGTCAGAGAAGTGCTCCCTTAACGTTATCTGAATCAGATTATCAGTAGCTGTATCAACCGATGCCGTAGCTTCATCAAGCACTAAGATCTTACTTTTCTTGAGTAGCACACGCCCAAGACAGACCAATTGCCTCTGACCCATACTCCAATTCTCTCCATTCTCACTAACTGCAGAAACAGTGTCATAATACTATGAAATTTCTTTTAAAAATTGAATTCAGAAGATTTTAAAGAAATAACAACCAACTTGTATGTTATATGATAGAAGATCGAACCAGAAGAATCTAGCCTGCCTTCCTTCTTTCTAACTCCATCACCAAGTTGGCACTTATCCAACGCCTTATAAAATTAAAACACACATTGATAGATGTCAGACTTCAAATACCAATCATAAAAGACTGCATTTTACTAGAAAAGAAATGGTACAGACTAGACTACAAATTCTTTTCTCTCATGATCAAAATGAAATGAACCCACCTCCCAAATCTGTTCATCAGTGTACTCTTCAAGAGGGTCCAAATTGCTTCGTATAGTCCCTTCAAACATGGTAGGATCCTGAGGAATGATGCTGAGTCTTGACCGCAAATCATGCAGTCCAATTAATGAGATATTGACACCATCAATTATAATCTGGCCTGCTGCAGGTTCAACAATCCGGAAAAGTGTTTGTATGAGAGTTGATTTACCACTGCCTGTTCTCCCTACAATACCGGTTTTTAACCCTCCACGAAATGTGCATGTCAGACCTCGCAAGACGAGTGGCATGTGAGGGGCATATCGAACCTGCATCGACCATCATCATTTATTTAAAAAAAAAAAACATTAGAATCAGAGTCATAAACACCACAAAACTGCATTACCTGCAGATCAACAATATGAACTTCTCCATGATATGGCCAACAGTAGTCCGGGCGATTAGTTTCTATCACAAGAGCAGGCTCACTAGGGATACTACTGTACTGAAGTAGCCTCTCAACAGATATAATTTTATTCTCCATATTGCAAATATTCCATACTACCGAAGCTTGCAACATACGTAGATTGAGTCCATACGTCACAGCTAACCCCGCAATGGCTAAACAAAAGAAATGCATTAAGTCATTGTCCTAGAACATTTGTTATCTAGTGGAGTCAATAAAGATGCCAATCTGCAATTACTTACCTGGATCAATAACTCCCTCTGGTATAGAGATCAAAAAGAATAAAGAGAAGGCAAAAGTAATAGAAGACAATAAGTCCAGGCGGAAGCACAGCCATTCCATTGCACCAGCAACATGAAATTTTGGACGAGAATATGAGTCGGTCAGTACCATGTTTGTGTCTTGGAATCTTGATTCTTGATCAAAGCTCCTGATAGTTGTGGCTCCTAAAATTGTTTCAGCAAAATGCTGTATTAGTGGAGCTTTGCATACTCCAACCAGCCGTGAAAGTTCTCGTGCAGAAGATATGTAATATTGCTGTGAGATTACAAGTTTATGAGAATTCCTGTTTTCAACTATCAGGCAAGGTTGAATGTTTTTTATAAACTACATAGAAACTTTGAGATTTTCAATATATTGCTGCATCGTAGCAAGTTTACGATTTCATGCATTCTATTTCTATAGCCACAATTCGGCAGACAACATGGTAGATGAGATGACAAGAGTTACCTGATACCAGATGCAGGTAGCAATCACAGGAATAAAAATGATAAAGATCTGCCAAGCGACCTGAGACATGACTGCAATGATCCCAAGTAGCTGGATAACTGAAAAGGCAAATGCCCCAACTTGATATTGGATGTTCATATCCACTGCACTTTGATCTGTAGAAGCCTATAAGAGGCAGGAAAAATTTTTAAAATCCTTTAAAAACAAGGGGAAAATGCCAAAAAATGAAGATAAATGGAATCTTTCAAATCCATACAGGAAAACATCAGATACTTACTCTGTTTAGAATTCTTCCACTTGGTGTGGAATCGAAGAAAGACATAGGAGCACGAAAAATGCAAAAATGCATCTTTTTAAAGAGAAGAGTGGCTGTTTTGTATCCAGCTGTATTAAGAAGCATGGCTCTGACAAAGACAGAAAAGGCACTTGCAATTGCCAAAGCCAAATAGACCATTATTAGTGTAAAGCTCCCAACTGGAGGTCTCATATCTGCTGACACGGGAGATCCCCAAGCCATCCAATAGTTGCTACCAATTTGAAAAATCTGAAAGAGAATCTGTGCCAGCAATATTAAAGGCACAAGAGCTCCTCCATATGCTGTTGTGATATATTTCCAGTAGACTGAAAACCCAACTTTTCCTTTTTCTCGCTCTTCTTCTTGAACAAGCTGTCCTTTAGGCCCGACATCATCTACTTTACTACTCTCATTACCTTGGATTTCTTCTTCTTTCTGCACTTTCCCATTAGCATTTCTCATAGCACCTTCTTCTTCTTCACTGATACTTTGTTCTGAAACAGATGTTGCCTCAACAGTATCAAGGGCTGACAAAGCTTTCTTATGTGCACCCACAAGTTCCATGAAGTCAGTCCCTGAATTCAGAATATCATTATACTTTCCAGCTTGCACAATCTTCCCATCTTTCATGACCTAACAAAAATACACAGGTTGAATCCAGTAATTAAATTATTTCATGAATCCAAGGCATAGGATGAAAATCTCCCAAAATGTAAATAGCTCACCAAGATTACATCAGCAGCTGGTAAAAACTCAACTTGATGAGTGACATAAATCACTGTTTTTGAACTCAAAATGCTTAGTAAAACCTCCTGTCATTCAAAGATTAAACAAGATACTGAGGCAAAGCACCAAGTAAATTAAGGAGAAAGCTCAAAATAATAAGCTGAAAAATAAAACAATTTCAACTGATTAACTAAAGTAGAGAGGAACTCATAAAATACATGCCATATGATATGATCAGAGGAAGAAATTACCTTAAATAAATGAGATCCGGTGTGAGCATCCACAGCACTGAAAGGATCATCAAACAGATAGATATCCGCATCTTGGTATAGAGCACGTGCAATCTGTATTCTTTGCTTCTGTCCACCACTCAAATTGATTCCCCTCTCGCCTATAACAGTCTGATCACCAAAAGAGAGAATTTCAAGATCCTTCTTGAGGGTACAAGCTTCAAGCACACTGTCATACCTCTCTCTGTCCATTTCCTTACCGAACAATATGTTGTCTACAATTTTGCCACTTTGTATCCAAGGCGACTGAGCAACATAGGCAGTTGTACCACACAACTTAAGAGTTCCCGATATCTTGGGTAATTCCCCCAAAATACAGGAAAGTAAACTCGACTTGCCAGAGCCAACTGTACCACAAACAGCAACACTCATACCATGGAAAACTTTCAAATTTATATCTTTTAGTGTTGCAGTGGGAGAAGACAAATCCCAAGAGAAATTCCCATCAGCAATCTCAATTGCTGTATCAGAACTACCTCTTGGAAGCTTCTCTATAACATCAGGCTGCAAGTCATCAAGCCGAAGGAAGGAAGCAATTCTATCAAGAGACACCTTTGTCTGAGCTATCATTGAAATTGTGTCAGGAAGATTGTAGATTGGCTCCTGAAGAATCCTGAATGTTGCAAGTGCAGATAGGATCTTCCCTGACTCAAGTGGGACTCCTAAAAACATGCAAGCACCAAAAGTGGCTACAGACACAAACGAGGGTGCAACATAGAAAACAAAACTAGTCATGGCATTTGTATAAACGAATCTTTTTAACCATCCTTCCTCAACATTCCTGAGCCCGATAATCTTGGACAGAAACTTCATTTCCCACCCCTGAAGTTTGAGAATTCTCATATTCCTCAAAGTTTCAGATGTTGCCTTCATCCTTGTATCTTTTGATTCCATCAACTTGTCCTGAAACTTCTCCAGCATTTTCCCCAAAGGAATATTTGCCAACATAACAAGTACTGTGGCAACAAAAGCAGCGATGTATGCTAGCCCAAGGGTTTTATACAAGATCAACAAGGCCAAAGCAACTTGCAAAGCTACGATCCATAGATCATGCATGTACCAACTAAAGTCACCCACCCTTTCTGCATCAATAGTCATGAAATTGATGATCTCCCCACTGGTATGGCTCTGCTTTGACTGGCAAGAAAGGGTCAAACCCTTGTTATAAATCATTGCCACCAATACTGCTCTCAGCCTAAGTCCAACTTGCTGCAACTTAAAAAACCAGCGCCTCCGTGATAGGCACTCTACTAGCTTTGCAACAAAGAAAGCAGCAACTAGAAGATACCCCTCATTTTTAAATTCCCTTTGCCCGTTCAGATACTGAACAAAAGTGTCAATGAGGTATGGACCAACATATGAAGCCACAGTGTAAATAAACGCAAACAAAGCAGTCCAAAGAATATCTTTCCAAGCTGACAAGTACAGTGCCTTCACCAGCTTAAGCGTGGTAACTCCACTCCCCTGGCCCTCACTATCACCTGACTCAAGCCTGTTTCTAAAATTTGGAAAAGCCCCAATGACACTATCATCGCTATCTAGCTGAGGAACATCCTCAAGGTCTAAAGTTTTCTTATTGCCAGCAGCAATAAGAGGCCCCATCCAAGAAAATGTAAGAATGCTGAAAATACCAGCATTTGAGTATGGGGTTACAGTATCACCCCCTTTTTTCTTGCTCAACTCTACACCATTACTGACACTAGATTCTCCGTTTAAAAGGGGTTCCTCAAGGAGGGTATCTTCACCCTCATAATTTCTTCCCAAATACCCCACAATACATAGGAACAAACCAGTAATAACAGAAAAAACATCAGATACTAAATACTGGCTTGGGAAAGAAACATGTCTTTTCAAAACAACAATGTCTATAACAAGACAATAACATGAAATTGAAAAATAAAATCCCCACCAAATTCTCAACAAAAATGGGAACTTCTTTTGTTCACCGGAATTGGAGAATTGACAGCGCAAATAAACACACGTTGCACCCCAAGCAAGTGTTTTTACCACATAATCAGAAAGAGTTACTAACTTATCCTCAGACCAACCATTTCTATACCAATAAAAATAACTTAACAAACACAAGACAATATTACAAGCTGAAACAACAAAACAACAAGCTAAAGTTTGCTTATACCATAAAACCTTTCTTTGCCTTAACGTCTTCTTTGAACCTTCCCCACCAACTTCTTTAACTCTCCTCACTACCCATAAGACTAACAATAAAAGCAATAAAACAAGGTGTAATAAAGCAGAAAAACCATGAAGAAAATTGGATTTTAGGAGAAAATCAAAACTAGTAGCTGAACTCATTGGTAAAGATGATTCTGAAGCAAAAAGTTTCTTTTTGGAGCTTTTACTGAAGAAAAAACTTGGTTTTTGAGTCTTGGAGAAGTTTTATTAATTTGGTTAAGTGTTTGAAAGCTTACGTTTTTGTGTTTATACATAAATGAGACTTAAAAAGAGTGTTGGAGTCCAGCGGGAGGGAAAGACTAAAAGAGAAAGTCAAAGGAAAATTACTTGGGGAAGAGATATGCGTGGAGAGCAAGCTTGAAGGCGGAGAGAGCAGCTTAAGGCTCAAAAACAGCCACAGAGAAATTGGAGGCCTTCGGGGAAAGGCGTGATCTTTGAGCAAAACATAAGATATCAAGCTTTTTAACTTTATTTTCACAAACCACAAATAGTAAATAAATTAGTAGGAACAATAAAATAAAATAAAATAAAATAAAAACCGGGAAACTCCAATTGGAACCGTTCGAATTTTCCAACCATCATTCGGCTGACTCACATGCCACTTGGGTGACCAAACACCGGAAAAAGACAAAAACATGAACCTTACTTACTTACGTCACCATCCGTCTTTCCAAGAGTAAACGTCGGACAAACAACTCGGTCATCCTAATATCCGTAATTTTTTTTCTTATTTTTAGGTTGCATTTTTTGTGCCTTGAATTGGATACATTATAATTAAGGGGTAATAAAATGTATAAATTCCATTGTAGGTGATTTGTTTTTTAAACTAATTATTAATTGATGTAATTGTTACTAATTATTAATCATATAATTGTTACTAATTATTAAATGTAATACAAATTAATTAACGAACAAAAAATAACCTTTAAGGTAAAATGATGAAACTTTTGTTTTCAAAACTCATTTTTAATTGTTAATTTTATTTATTTCAATGTAAAAATAAATTAATTGAATTAAAATTAGACTTGTTTAAGGTTAGGTTACTCACTCGGGTGTGATCATGAATAAAGTTTTTTAAATCTAGATTTGTCCTGGCCTAAAATATTACGTAATTAATAATAATAAAATTTTCATTTAATTTTAATTTAATTTAATTTTAAAATGTATTTAAAAGTATTAAAATTTTAAATTTTAATATATTTTAAAAAAAAATGAGCTTTCAAGATCCAAAAGTCGGGTTAAGACATACTTTGGGCAAAATTTGTAGAAAGTCAATTAGGTTTCGATCAATTTAGCCCATAAACAAGTCTAATTAAAATATCAAATATTTTTTTTTTATCATATGTATAGTTAATAAATGGCATGTATACATATATATATATATATATATGTGTGTGTGTTATTATAGTACGACATATTATTGGAATATAACTTTCATGTCATTTAGTTTTACAATTTTTCCAAATTCAAACTACAATTGGATTTTATTCATATAAATTTATTTAGAAATATAATATGACAAAAGTAAAGCTGTATAGATTGAAAAAAAAAAGATGTATAGAATGTTTTTCCTTCATTAAAATCAAAAGTAATTTTATTAGTACTTAAAATAATTTTTGAACGAGTAATTTTATTTTAAAGTAATAAATTATACTTAATTTTATTTTTATTTCCATAAAATCATATAATAAAAAAGATAAAGTGTGGAGTGTGGTTTGTGGACCATAGAAAAATTACATTTAAAGAATAAAAACTATTGCAACCTAAACAAATCAATCAGCTAAACTAAGAATCACGGACGATCATGTAAGAGTATTTTCCAAAATTTTAAATTTATTTTATTTCCATAAAATCATATAATAAAAAAGATAAAGTGTGGAGTGTGGTTTGTGGACCATAGAAAAATTAGATTTAAAGAATAAAAAATATTGCAACCTAAACAAATCAATCAGCTAAACTAAGAATCTTGGATTATTATTTACTTTGAATTATCCATATTAAATTTAAAACTAAGTATAATTTTGCATTATTTACAGCGTTACTGCAAGTCCTTTTAGTCGTCATGATCAAACCCAAAAATCTCTATCCAGTCAACAACAAAGTAAAATATAAATATGTAAGGGATAGTTTGATACTATGTTACTCGGATTCGGATATGTGTCCGACACGGGTATGTTTAATTTTTTTCAAGATTTTTATGTATTTAGAGGGTTTTTGATGTTAGAACTTATATAAGAAAGTCCCACATCGGTGGGAGCAACGAAGGAGTTCCTCCTTGAAGGCTATATAAAGAGCCTTAAGGAGAAGTATTAAAACCATCCCAAGAATTATCTCTTCCTCTCTTGTATATTTTCTTATATTCTTTGTGAGGTTGTTCTCTCCTAGTATTTAGAGAGAGGTGTTGTAATATTTTCTCATAGTGAAATTCTTCTAGTCTTGCCCCGTGGTTTTTCCCTTTATTCATTGAGGGTTTTCCACGTTAAATTTTGTGTGTTCAGTTCCTATTTTCTCATCTCTTATTTTAGTTGTGAGACACTATTCCGTCACTCTGGTACCTAACAGTGGTATCAGAGCCATTGGTTCGTGGTCCTTATTCCGCTGCAGTGAAAGTGTTGGTTCTTAGTATGCTCTGTGGTTGCAGTATTGTCTGATCTTCCACATCAGAAAAGAATTATTCTTGTTGCTGGAAATAAAGTGTGGTAGTGTGAAAGTGTCTAGGGAAGTTCTGGCTAGGAAAGACTTGGTATTTAAGTGTGTCTATCAGTGACCCACCTCTCTTTCCTGGGAACCTACCTGGTGCACTATTCACGGAGCTACGGTCACTGTTCCAGTATACGGGCTATTCAATTGTACTGTACTATTCACAGATACGGTTATTATTCATACGTGTGGTTGTATACTTTTGCAGTAATTGTTAACGTATACTGGATTTGTTCTAGTGTACGACATACGTACAATACTGTTCACATATACGGTACTATTCACGGTGAAATAGTGTAACTCGCTTCAGTTCGTGTACAACCATGGCAGCAAAATTCGAGATAGAGAAGTTCAGTGGGAGAAATTTCTCCTTGTGGAAATTGAAGATAAGAGCAATTTTGAGGAAGGATAATTGTCTAGAAGCAATTGAAAGTAGACCCACAGAAATGACTGATGAAAAGTGGAAAGAGAAGGATGACAATGCTGTTGCCAATCTGCACCTAGCAATGGCGGATTCAGTTTTGTCAAGTGTTGCAGAGAAGAAGACTGCAAAGGAGATTTGGGATGTTCTAAACAAATTGTACGAGGTGAAGTCACTTCACACCAGAATATTCTTGAAGAGGAAACTCTACACTCTTCGAATGAGTGAATCCACGTCGGTAACGGATCACATCAACACTCTGAATACGCTATTTGCTCAACTCACAGCATCAGATTTCAAAATAGCGGAAAATGAACGTGCAGAACTTCTACTTCAGAGTTTACCAGATTCGTATGATCAACTCATCATCAACATCACAAATAACAATGTTAGTGACTCTCTTCACTTTGATGATGTTGCCGGTGCTATTCTTGAAGAAGAATCCAGGCGCAAGAATAAGGAGGAAAGGTCAGAAAATTCAAAGCAAGCAGAGGCTTTAACGGTGATGAGAGGCAGATCAACAGAACGTGGCTCCAGTGGGAGTCAGAATCATGGTAGATCAAAATCTCGAAGAAGGAAGAATCTTAAATGCTACAATTGTGGCATGAGAGGGCACTCGAAGAAGGAGTGTTGGCATAATAAGAAGGGTGGAGAAAAGAATTCTGAAACATCAACCTCCCAAGGTTGTGTTGCAAGTACCTCAGATGATGGAGAAATCTTGTATAGTGAAGCAGCGACTAGTTCTAAAGGCGGAAAGAAACTCAATGATGTCTGGATAATGGATTCAGGTGCGACATGGCACATGACTCCACACCGAGATTGGTTTTGCACTTATGAACCTATTTCGGAAGGATCTGTGTTCATGGGAAATGATCACGCCTTAGATATTGCTGGAGTCGGTACCGTCAGATTAAAAATGCATGATGGTACTGTTCGCAAAATTCAAGCGGTACGACATGTGAAGGGCTTAAAGAAGAACTTATTGTCAATTGGACAATTGGATGACCTCGGGTGCAAGATCCACACTGAATGTGGAATATTGAAAGTAGTGAAAGGAAACCTTGTGGTGATGAAAGCAGAGAAGATCACAAGCAATCTATACATGCTTTTGGGAGAGACGTTGCAAGAGGCAGATGCATCAGTTGCAGCAGCCAGCCAAGAAGAAACGACGATGATGTGGCATCGCAGATTAGGCCATATGTCAGAGCGAGGCTTGAAAGTCCTTGCAGAACGCAATCTCCTGCCCGGGCTCAAGATGGTCAATTTACCTTTCTGTGAGCACTGTGTGATAAGCAAGCAGCATAGATTGAAGTTTGCTAAAGTAACTACAAGAAGAAAACACATACTGGACTTAATCCATTCTGATGTGTGGGAGTCACCAGAAATATCCCTGGGTGGAGCAAAGTATTTTGTATCATTCATTGATGACTATTCCAGGAGATTATGGGTGTACCCAATCAAGAAGAAGTCAGATGTGTTTCCAGTATTCAAGGAGTTCAAAGCACAAGTAGAGCTTGAAACTGGGAAAAGAATCAAGTGCTTGAGGACAGACAATGGAGGAGAATATGTAGACGGTAACTTTCTAGCATTCTGTAAGAAAGAGGGTATTATGAGACAATTCACGGTTGCACATACGCCTCAACAGAATGGTGTAGCAGAGCGGATGAACAGAACTCTCCTAGATAGAACAAGAGCCATGCTGAGAACAGCGGGATTGGCCAAATCTTTCTGGGCAGAAGCAGTCAAAACCACCTGTTATGTGATAAATCGATCACCATCAACGGCGATTGGTTTGAAGACGCCTATGGAGATGTGGAAAGGAAAGCCAGCTGATTATTCTTCTCTACATGTGTTTGGATGTCCTGTGTACGTGATGTACAACTCCCAAGAAAGAACAAAGCTGGATCCAAAATCCAGAAAATGTATATTCTTGGGTTATGCTGACGGTGTTAAGGGGTATCGCCTGTGGGATCCCACTGCCCGCAAGGTTGTTGTCAGCAGAGATGTAGTTTTTGCAGAAAATGAACTGCAAAGTGAGCAAACAAATGACAACACTTCAAAAGAGACTGCTACAGTGCAGATGGATAGAAATTCTCAAGAAGATGATTCTTCTGAAGTAGAACCAGAGCATGAGGTACCAGAACCAGTTGAGTCCGAGGCTGTAGAAGTTCGACGGTCAACTCGTGAGAGAAGGCCTCCAAATTGGCACACGGAGTATGTTACGGAGAGCAATGTTGCATACTGTCTTTTAACAGAGGATGGAGAGCCATCAACTTTTCATGAAGCTACTAGTAGCCCAGATGCTTCTCTGTGGATGACAGCAATGCAGGAAGAAATTGAAGCTCTTCACAAGAACGAGACATGGGAACTGGTGGAATTACCACGTGGCAGAAAAGCCATTGGTAACAAATGGGTCTACAAGATCAAGCGGGATAGCAATGATCAAGTAGAACGATATCGTGCTAGATTGGTTGTAAAAGGATATGCTCAGAAAGAAGGTATTGACTTCAACGAGATATTTTCTCCAGTTGTCAGACTTACTACTATCAGAGTAGTGTTGGCTATGTGTGCTGCATTTGATTTACATCTTGAACAACTAGATGTAAAGACGGCTTTTCTACATGGAGAGCTTAAAGAAGAAATTTATATGCTCCAACCAGAAGGTTTTGTTGAAACAGGCAAAGAGAACTTGGTTTGCAGGTTGACCAAATCTCTGTACGGTCTAAAGCAGGCGCCCAGATGTTGGTACAAGAGATTTGATTCTTTCATAATTAGCCTTGAATACAACAGACTGAGTTCAGACCATTGTACGTACTACAAGAGGTTTGATGATAATGATTTCATTATTTTGCTGTTGTATGTGGATGACATGTTGGTGGTAGGCCCCAACAAAGATCGAATCCAAGATTTGAAGGCACAGTTGGCTAGGGAGTTCGATATGAAGGACTTGGGACCCGCAAACAAGATTTTAGGGATGCAAATTCACCGAGACAGAAAAGACAGGAAAATTTGGCTTTCTCAAAAGAATTATCTGAGGAAGGTCTTGCGACGCTTCAACATGCAAGACTGTAAGCCAATATCTACCCCACTTCCTGTCAATTGTAAATTATCCTCAGGTATGAGTCCTAGCAATGAAGCAGAGAGGATGGAAATGTCTCGAGTACCGTATGCATCAGCGGTGGGAAGCCTTATGTATGCTATGATATGTACAAGACCAGACATTGCACAAGCAGTGGGAGCGGTCAGTCGATTTATGGCAGATCCTGGTAGAGAGCATTGGAATGTTGTTAAGAGGATCCTTAGATACATTAAAGGAACCTCAGATGTTGCATTATGTTTTGGAGGATCAGAACTTGTTGTCAGGGGTTATGTTGATTCAGATTTTGCAGGTGATCTTAATAAAAGGAAATCCACTACTGGCTATGTGTTCACACTTGCAGGAGGAGCGGTAAGCTGGTTATCTAAGTTACAGACTGTTGTAGCTTTGTCTACTACAGAAGCTGAGTACATGGCAGCTACCCAAGCATGCAAGGAAGCAATATGGATACAAAGGTTAATGGAAGAACTCGGGCACAAGCAGCAGAAGATTATTGTGTATTGTGACAGTCAGAGTGCCTTGCACATTGCAAGGAATCCAGCCTTTCATTCCAGGACAAAGCATATAGGTATACAGTATCATTTTGTTCGAGAAGTAGTAGAAGAAGGAAGTGTGGATATGCAAAAGATTCACACCAAAGACAACCTAGCAGATGTTATGACAAAGCCAATCAACACTGACAAGTTTATTTGGTGTCGATCCTCCTATGGTCTATCAGAAACGTAAGCAACATGGAATGGCAAGACAGAAAGAGTGGTGTGAAGATATGATTGGTTTAATCAAATCTTCAAGTGGGAGAATTGTTAGAACTTATATAAGAAAGTCCCACATCGGTGGGAGCAACGAAGGAGTTCCTCCTTGAAGGCTATATAAAGAGCCTTAAGGAGAAGTATTAAAACCATCCCAAGAATTATCTCTTCCTCTCTTGTATAC
Source organism: Fremontodendron californicum (assembly GCA_030761205.1). Lineage (NCBI taxonomy): Eukaryota > Viridiplantae > Streptophyta > Magnoliopsida > Malvales > Malvaceae > Fremontodendron > Fremontodendron californicum. The sequence goes on from JAULJL010000030.1 coordinate 22,427,153, forward strand.
TTTCTTATATTCTTTGTGAGGTTGTTCTCTCCTAGTATTTAGAGAGAGGTGTTGTAATATTTTCTCATAGTGAAATTCTTCTAGTCTTGCCCCGTGGTTTTTCCCTTTATTCATTGAGGGTTTTCCACGTTAAATTTTGTGTGTTCAGTTCCTATTTTCTCATCTCTTATTTTAGTTGTGAGATACTATTCCGTCACTCTGGTACCTAACATTTGAATAATCATATCTTCATACCCATGTCCGGATATGTATCGGATATGAATGTTAAGATACAGATATTTTAAAAAAATAAGAGTATGAATAACATAGGTTTAATATATATATATATATATATATATATATATATATATATGTGATTTGCGAAGCACCAGAAAAATGTGGTGGAGAAAGAAAAGTCACGCTGTAAATGGCATTTACTATGTAAAAGAGAGATCCTTAATTTGTTCTAAGCAATAAAGAAAACAAATAGCTTTGAAGGTTGCTTGCAAGCCAACCACGTTAGAGTCTTAAAAGATCATGTTTTGATTTGAATGGTTAAAAACAAATAATCTATATGTCATAATCTAAGAGAATATTGGATATTACTGGATGGGATGTTCATTTGGAATTGGATCCACTTAGGGACAGCTTTCTTATTCTTCATGTAGGACCCATCGGCTGGAAACTTAATGCAAAAACATACATTCTAATGTTTTTCTTTGCACGTTTTGTTGACATTTTAAAAAGATTCTGCCTACCAAAATTTTATGTTTTTGTCACAAGTACTTGGCTTGAATCTTTTCATTTGGATACCACATTTTTCCAAGTAGTCATGGAAAATAGCATTTGAATATTATTAGATATCATATGAGCTTAAGAATTGATTGGATAGTTTATAATAGGGATAATGTATCCAATAGTCTTTAAAATTTATCAAATTTTTTATTGTAATCCTTGTACTTTAAAAATTTCTATTTTGATAATTAACGTTTTCACTCTGTTTGTTATTATAGTACTTGTTAGTAACACAATTAAATATTGATGACGTGACTTTGGTATCCAATAAAAACTTGACACGTGACACCATATAATGATGTCACGTGTATTACCAAAAAAATTTATTATTTTAATTTAAAAAATAAACTTTTTTTTCTTTTACACGTGATACCACACAGTGATGCCACGTGTAATAATAAAAAATTATTATTTTAATTTAAATTCCACCTTTTAATTTTAAGAAATGTTTTTAACAAAAATTAAATATAATTTTAAATATTTGAATTTTTGTAAAAAAATTTAAATTTTTTTTTAAAATTTTTTAAAAATTTAAAATTATATTTTAAAAAATTAATATCTATTTTAAAAAATATATATATATTAAAAATTAAAAATTATATTTTTAAAAATTAAATATGTTTTTTTATTAAAATTATTTGAATATTTGAATATTTAATAAATATTTAAAAAAATTAAAACAATAAAATAATTTAATTTTATATTTTGATTTTTGTAATTTTTAAAAATATTTTTTTAAAAATTTCAGATATTATAAATTTTTTCACAAGTAATTTTAAAATATTTTATATTTTAAAAATAATTTTAGTTAAAAATTTTATTTTTTTTATTTTTTAAAGAATTCTTAAAAATTTTAAAAATTTTAAAAGTTTTAATTTTTTTTTTAATTTTAAATAATTTTATTAAAAATATAATTTTAATTTTTTTAAAAATATATATATTAATTTTTAAAAATATAATTTTAAATATTTTTTATATTTTTAATATATATTCTTTTTACAAATATTAATTTCTAAAAAATCAAGTGCTGCCACGTGTCATCAACTTTGGTCAATGCCACATCATTATTTATATTTTAACGGTGTTAGATCAAGGTACCACATTGATAGACGGTTTGATAGTTCAGGTACCACATTGAATATTTTTAAAGTACAAGGATCACAATAAAAGATTTGATAAACTTCAGGGGCTATTGAAGTCATTATCCCTTTATAATATAAAAAAAATATATATTATTATATGTCAACCGTATTTTGGCCATGCTTTGATCTAATCCTGATCTTTAGGTAAGTGTAAACACGAAAAATAATTGGAAATGTTGAAATTCAAAATTCAAATTTATTAAATGTTATCTTGTATTTAAGATGTTACTTTCAACTTTCATTCTATATCATAATAATTCTCCTACTTGATGCACTTTCAAAATCAATGTTTGCATCCCACTATAAAACAATCTCTTAGTAACTTTTTCCACTTTCCAGGCTACCAAGCAAAACTATGATAGGTTGTAAAATAATTATTTTTCCAAAAGTTGAGATTTGCAATCTCCTTGTAAAAAGTGGGTGTGTAATTTTCTAAGCATCCAAACAAATAAAATAAGAAATTGTGGCTCGAATTGGATGAATCAAAGATGCTATTGCCAGCTCCAACAGCAAACCAAGACTACAACTTGGATAGTTGAAAAGCATCTTTGCTTTAGGAGCAAGGAAGAAAGATATATTAGTAGTTTAATTTGTCCATTGTCAGTTTCCAACAACAATTATTTGAAAATGAAAGTGCTTGGAAATGCTACAAAAATCAAAGAACTGACCAGTTTAAGGATTTTTCCTTCTCCTTTTCTTTTATTAATATTTTTCTTATAAAAAATTTAAACAGTTACGTAGATATTGAGATTCAACTAAACCTCGGCTTCTTCTCCTTTTCTTTCATTGATGCTACGTACGTTCCAGTAATATTATGTCAGAAACAACAATGTCAGATATCTAAATGGAAACTGGAAACCACGTGACATTAAGATCGATGTTTTAGAGATAATAATACTATAAAGAACAGTAGTGTTTCTGATTCATCTGGTTCTCAGTTATTGGAACCAATATTTGAGCTCATGCATGCTAGGCTCTCCCATGAGCTTGGGAAATAAATTAATGAGGAGGACTTTTGTTTTACCGAAGGAAGTAAAACTTAAAATCATCATCTTCTCAATAAATAACGAATCATTATTATCAATTAGTAGAACCATATATATGACAGTATCAAGAATAATAGTCATATATTATATCCCATGAGACAGTTGAGGCGTAGAAGTGTTGCAAATTAAGAGTTATCTATTGTTGTATCTAATGATGTTGTAGCTTGATCATCAAGTACCAAGATTTATTATTGTTTTCTTAGATCCTCAATAAAATAATTAGGCATGCATGCGTCCCTTGCCTTGAAAAGAATACCTAAAGCTGCTACTGCATGCTTTGGGGCAGGATTTTCTTTATAAATAATCAAATTAACCCCCTCACCTTATATATATATATATATATATATATATATATATATAAATGAGTGATCTTTTTATATATTAGTGTAAAACTAAATTAATTTTACACATTTTCATTATATATAAAGGAGTGATCCACTTATACTAATGTAAAACTAAATTAGTTTTACATATTTTTAAAACTTGTCCAACTAAAAAATAGAAGACGAGTTCATTTACATTTATGTTTATAGACACCAATTAAAAAAAATTTTATTGCTATATTAAAAAAAAAAATTGCATTTAATGCATGCAGTAATTATATTTTTTTCTTTTCGTAAAATATCACCTGTTTTGGTGGACATTGATTAACATTTCCCAAATAAAAAATACAATTGCTCCACAAAGTACAAATGGGTTTTCTTACATTCATTAATATACTAACAAACAATTCCCATTATGGAATTATTAGTTCAATGAAGATGAAGATGACTGTTAGTTGAAATCTCAATGTATATTCAATTGTTGAAATTCATGCTAAGCATCACGCAGTATATATGACCTTCCTGGGATCCTAGAATCTCGGGTTCACCTCCACAACCACTACAAAAAGGAATTACATAATAACATAAATGAATAAAAACAATAACAGAAATGAAATTGGCTCCTAACAGCTAGATTTGGGCCTAACTCTCTGGGCTGAATGATACTAGGCCTCGTAGGCCTCGACTGAAGGTCTAATACTTCCCAATGGCTAGTGACCATAAGTAACGTTCAAAACGACCCGTAACATGACTATTCGTATCGTGTTTCGATTCATCTCATATTTTACATAGTTTGTTATTGTGATTTAATTTTTAAAAAAAAAAAATTGTGTATTCGTGTTATTTTTTTTGTGTTTTCAAAGTATTATAAATTTATATAAACTTTTATACGTTAATAATTAATTTTACACATTAATTATTTTTATAAAGTATTACAACTTTATATAAAATTTTACACGTTAATAATTTGTTTTATGTATTTTTTACACGTTCGTTTATTCGTGTCGTGTTCATGTTATTTTTCGTGTTGTGTTTTAATTATTTTTTCTATGTTGTGTTCGTATCGTGTCTCAATTCATCTCATATTTTACATAGTTTGTCATTGTGTGGTTCAATTTGGAAAAAAAATTATATGTTCGTGACATGTTCATGTTCGTGTTTTCAAAGTATTATAAATTTATATAAATTTTTACATATTAATAATTAGTTTTACACTAGAATAATTTAAATAAAGTATTACAAATTTTTACACGTTAATAATTCGTTTTATGTATATTTTTAACGTTCGTATATTCGTGTCGTGTTCATATTATTTTTGTATTGTATTTTAATTATTTTTCTTATATTGTGCTCATGTCGTGTCTCAATTTATCTCATATTTTACACAGTTTGTCATTGTTATGTAAAGTTCGTATTGAATTACACGTTAATAAATATTTTTAAATTAAAATTGAAGTAGATAATCATATGTTATGTATTAAAGTAAGTAATTTTTTTTTTTTTAATTTTTAACATTATTTCATTGTTTCAATTTATCTCATATTTTATATAAATTGTCATTGTTATGTAAAGTTCGAAATTGAATTAATCGTTAATAAATATTTTTAAGTTCAAATTGAAGTGGATAATCATATGTTATGTATTAAAGTAAGTAATTTTTTTTTTTAATTTTTAACATTATTTTATTGTTTGCATATTTTCATTATGATATTATCATTATTAATATAAAATAAAATTATATTTTTAATTAAAAAATTCAAACTAGAATGTAATTATTTACGTTCGCAACATAGCATGGATTTATTTCTAGTAATCCTTATAAATTCCTCTTGGTCTTTGCTTTTCTTGCCAAAGGTAGCTCTTGCTGTTATCCCATATGACGGTGAAAAAAATTGTCAGTAAGATTGATTGGAGACCCTTCAAAGCAATGGATTTGAATAAATCTGAGACCTCTTCTTCTCTGATTGATTGGAATGATTGGACTGGATCAGTGGTCAAAAGTTCCATGCTGCATATTTTCCTCATCTGTTTCCAGTAGTTTCCGTATGGTGTAAAGATGTCATTACCTCGGCTGCAAGGACTTAAGGCCTTTGAGCAAAGATGATATCATTGGTTTCCATAACCTTTTGGGCAATTTCTGCAGATGATACTACAATGGTGGGAACTTCTCCAAGCTGTAGCTGCATCAATGATGGGGCAAAGAACTAACCAGTTGGTGCATATTACCTATGAGAGGTAGTTTCCATGGCCGTGGAGGAAGCTTCGTGGTGGACTTGTTGGCCTTTGTTCTGTTCCTTTCAGAACTCTGACCACCATGAACGAGAAAAGGTGAGGAACAAGGTGACATATATGTCAAATGAAGCTCAAGGAGATACCACCCTTTTCCCCTCTTGTTGATATAGAGAAGATGTGAGCTTTTCATGCTAGCTAGCTAGGGAGTCCTTTTATAGGATCAGTTCTAACATAATATTTTACAGCAATCTCTTATTTAGATTACGATAACTGAGCTACATTTGATAACAACAATCAAATTTGATCACAAATGCAATACAATATATTCAACCAAATTTCTAAACTGCATAATCAATGGAACTGGTAAATTTACTTGGGGAAACTATTCAAGACCTATCTATTCCAACTGTTACCTTGACAGTGTCATAACTCCTCCTGCTGGATGGAGTGACTAGAACTACCCTTTCAGGCAAAAGTATTAGAATACAAATTTTTTAATACTAAAATATTAAAAAATTATTATTAATATTATAATACAAAGTCAAGAAAATATGTAAGAGAATACAAATTTGGGGGGTTACAGGATACAAGCAAAGCCCATGACTAAGAAACTGGGGAAGAACCACCAGACTCCATCTTAGAGGGAGCTCCCTAACCAAAGATCTTCAAATGCAAATCCTATTTCTCATACAAACAAAACAATTACTACAACAGCAACCACAAAAACGCTAACATCGTTACTGTACACTGACCAAGGCCAACAAGTCAAGACATCAAACATAATGAGTTTGCACTATGCCTGCATCACTATTTACAGAAGCTCTTAACTAACTGAACCCATGTTAGTTTAACATTAGCATCACCATCCCCATTACAAAAGAATCGATTGCATCAGAAACATTCTAAGTTGTTACTTCCATGAGTTCCATAGTTTTACAGTTCTGTTCCAACTCATTTTTCGTCTCTAACTCGCCTTCCTTATCATCGTTGCCGTTGTTGGTGTTGTTTTCATCATTACCATCCATACCATTTAGTTTATCATGAATGATGTTGGTCTCATCAGCATTTCCATTATCATCGTTTTCTGATGGTGGAGGCTTCATACCATCACTACCATCCCCATCTTTTTCATCTTTCGATGACTGAAGTTCCTCACAACCAGTGTCTTCTAGGGGGTTATCAGAACAGTTCTGAATAGCTAACTCAGGCTTTTCCCCTTCAACAACGTTGGGTATCATTTCGGCAGCAACAACTTCAACTGACATTTTGCCACCATCAACCTTGGCATCCATGACAACAGTAGAGGACATGGAAACTTTCGTTTCCAAGTCGGGGCTAATGGCGGCAGATATCACAGAGAGTATATCGGGTCTGGCCTCAATATCAATCCAGTGGTCCCCAACCCAATCTCTGGAAATTCTTACATCTTGTTTGTGTATGTTCAGGAATAAATTTTCACCTAACACCATAAATGTAATTATTATTTGAAGTGGGAAAAGAGAAAGCATCAATTGGATCACAATAAACAAACAGGAACTGCAACATATACATTTCAAAATAAATACCAGGAAAGTAAACTTGCAAATTATCATCGCCACTGCTGTTGATGCCAGTTATAATCCCTTCCCACCAGCCATCGCTCCACCATGCATCAACAGCTGCCCCAACCTTAAGCGCAAGTGCTGTTTGAGAGCTAGGAGGAGAAGGTCGTACTATTAGGCGGCCTGAGTACCTCATGCCAAGTTTGTCAGGCATAGCAAGCTTGGAAATTGGGATCCATTCCTATGCAGCGGAGAATGCATCAGCTTTCATTTCAAAGAGAAGAACAAACACATTTATGTGCAAAATATGAGATTTATTAAAATTTAACCCAGTTTAAAACCTAGCATAACTAAATTAGAGATTCATTTTTGCAGCTCTGCAAAGTTACAAAACATTTAAAACCATGTACCGGAACCACCACTGTTTGTGATGAATATCCAATGGAAATTTGTTCTTTACATACTATACAACTTTATGGAGATCAACTGATTGGGAAGATATGCCAATATAAGTTTTTAAAATGCCTAAAATATACCTCAAGTTTACCAGATCCATCTTCATCCTGCACATCATAATATTGAACCTTCATCTGTTTTCTAGATACTTGCAGGACTGTACATCTGAACCAGCAGCCTCGGATGCCACTATCTTGGCACAGCAACTCTATCTTTTCATCAACCTTGAAAACTGAGCCATACCAATGTTGACTCTCAGCATGCTTGAGGGAATGCAATCTCTTTCCAGACAAAGCATATTTTGTTTTCTTGTATGAAGTTTTACAAGTCACCAAGTTATTACCAGAAATCCTGTTTCCTGAATTATCTGTCACAAACCTTGGACTACTTCTATTATTTCTGGTCCTCTTATTTCCCAGATTTAAATTTTCACTGGGGCTTAGTTCTTCCTCCTCTTCTTCATTTAGGCCATGGCTCATGGAGTCAAGCTCTGAGAACAGACTGGAATTCAAACATGAGAGAATTGGTTGATCAAAATAGCCACACAATTTACTCAAATCGAATGGATTCACTTTATTACTTCTGAACTGCCTCGAGCACACATGCACTCTAGCTAATATAGCATCAGGAAAAACAGCTGAGCATTTCTCATAGTGCTCACGAGTTAAGACACTCGCAAGACCATCAACACACTCTGCACTAATGACCTGTGAATAAGGAGTGATGAAAACTTCTTTTGGGTGAAGATTCCTTACAGGAATGACACCCTTGACTTCCGTAGTATGGTGAAACCACCTCACTTTGACCTTCTTCTGCCCTCGTTTGTCTTCATACATGTCCTCCAAGTAAGCAAGATAGTGATTCTCTCCTTTAGCCATGATAAAGACAAAAGATTGAACCTGAGGATCAGGAAAAATATTGAAAAGGAAAAATGTCAACGCACTTCACAGTCAAAGAAAGAACAAATGATAAAGTCACATCCAAATGTATGATGCCTGGTCCCAAAGAGAAATGATATTGCCATACCCATCAAGACCCAAAAGTTCATGCCTCCTTGTATCAGGATAACGATGAGCAATAGAGATGCAAACTCCATGCCATCATATCAGATAATTATGGCTTCATGCAACAAAGTATTTAGAAGCACTTCATGAATTATAGCAATTTGTTTCGATTGCACCATTTATTCTACCATTAAATTTATGAAATCTGACCAGGTCTTGACATGTGATTAGAGTTTAGGCAAGTAGATCTACACATTTCATTTCATTTATAAAAGTCCAGCATCCCAATCTGTGCCATCTTTCTTTTTCTTTATATGTTGATGCTTACCGCAACTGTGGTCCCATTGCGGCCAAATGCTGGGAAATGTTTGAGCTGTTTACCACATGTCCATCCAGTGCCTGACCAGACAATATCTAAACTTTGTCCATTCAAATTTCTCGATAGATGGCCCTGTAATATAGGAGTCAAAGTCAGACAAAACCAAAGAAAGAATAAGGAACCGAACTAATAGAAAATCAAGATAATCTACCATATCATCCAGTGCTTGGGCCTTCCGAGCACTAATCTCAATCATTGTACAATCAGGAGATCGCAAAGCTAGCAGCACTTCATGTTTTGGTGTCTCTGTCATTGAAGATGTTATAAAAACTATAAATTTCAGAGTATTCAGCACAGTGTTTCGTTGTTCCTTTCCAAGGAAACATGAATTCTAAAGATCAATGAATCTGCCTAGTTTGTTGCTTCAACCATAAATGGGAGGAACAACCTGACCATTCAACAATAATAGATAATAACATTTTTTTACATCCATCTAAAAGAGTAGTACTACAAGTGACTCATAAGGATTAAAATTTTGGAAAAAAAAAGGGAAGAACAATGAGATCAAGTTACAAGTATGTGATGGGCAGTAAAGAAAACTCATACATGACCTCAAATTCATCATTAAACTCTTATATAAAGGACAAGCAAAGATGCAAAGCTTAACATTAAGCTTTTCTGATGCCAGATAAACAGAATTTTAGATCAGTTTTGAATTCTAAACAGCTTTGCTAAGAAGGTCTTACTTATAAGTACATCGTGATTCGTGACTGATGCATTCTATTGTGATTTACTATCTTTTGATGACAAGAAAATAACAGAATTCAAAGACCAAAAGGTGCAATACATACTAGATCGATCTCCCTGCAGATGCTGCTTTGAGAGCATAGATGTAAGCCAATCCACAACCTCTCTTCTTGACCTCCATTTGAAACCAGCATGAATTGAATGCTCAGCACCATATACCCTCACAAACTCCTCAGCAACAACATAAAACATGTGCCTAACACTCCTCTCAGTACCAATAACTGCACGGATGAATTCCCCATTGGAATCCTTCAAGAAATAGTGAACCACACGATTACCACGCTCCTGTGAAACAAATTCCTCCTTCCACTCCACGAAACAATGACCATTTCCAGACATTTTGATATAAAGCACAAGAGGAGATTTACAATACAGAATCTTCTTGACCACCTATTCACATAGCCAAAGATGCCCAACAAAATTGGCAAAAGGTTCTAACACTGGTAAATTAGCTGCCAAAAAGACAACCACCATACAATCATCCAGAAAATAGCTAGAATATTGCAAGAAGCTATTACCTTAAAAACGATCCCTCTAGCCAAAACCAAAAAGTGGAAGTGGAATGACTAGAAAAAGAAGAAGAAGAAGGTATCTCACAAAACTGACTAAAATTTACAGAAACTAAATGTTTGACTATCTAAAAGATAAGTTACAAATGGTTGAATAGAAAATATCCAGCTGACTTGGCCACCTTTAGAATGAACAAAAGGGAAGCTTCTTGCATTCAATGAAAACTACAATTAACTGACACTAACCCCCAAAGATGCCACCATGAATCTCCAGCTGAATTTTCAAAGAATTCTACCAAACAAGAGAGGGGAATTAGAAAAAACTGACCAGAACTCAGAAAAAGCTGAGCCTTGAAGATCTGCAAGTAGATCAGAGATAAACCCAAGAAAACTAAAGTCGAAGCTTGAAAGAACCAAAAGGGACCAAGATATGGCTTTGACTGGCTGAACTAAGAGAATCATCAAGAAAAAGGAAAATGCGCACTTTTCTTTAGGCCTAAACATACAATATTTGGCATCAAAAAGTCCTTTTTTGGAAAATTTCAGGTTCTCTCAGGGGTTAAAAAAGAGGTGAAAGCTGAAGACTTTGCCTTTATTTTGATGTGTGAAACAAGAGAGAGTGGAAGAAGAGAGAGGTGACAAAAGATAATGAGGTAAGAGGTGCAAAGAGAGAGCCAAGAAAGGACATTTTGATGGGTAGTTAGGAAGTTGCAGAGGTTTGGCATGCAGCAGAGAAACCAGAAACGGTAGGAGAAGAAAGGTCAGAAAAAAAATTGAAAAAAAAAAAAACAATATTTTTGTAGCTTTGCAAATTGGGGCTGAGTCCATCACTCATTTGGATAGGCCTTCAGGTCCATGGACCCTCAAAATAACATGTTTTTCTGCCATTACTACAGTTTAGCCAAAGTGGGGTTTTCCATTTTCTGTCCTCTTTTTTCCATGATCTTTGTTACTAAAACATTCAGCTTCCTTCCCATGCATAGTTTTTAGTACATCAATTATCATCCTCTTTAAATATTAATAACTGAATATTCCATACATATAAATGGTAGTAATTGATGTTAGCTATGAATATGATAGTAAATTGGCTATTTTTATTTAAATTGATAAACAAAGGAATGAAAGTTAGCTTTTGAGATGATAGAAAGAGTCAAATGGAGAATTCAAAGTCAAAAGTCAAATTCAAAGGATTTTTGAGTGTGAAAAGATAATTGCAATGAGTTTCAATTTCCTATGTTTTTTTCTTTGTTTGCTTGTACAAAGTCAAAAGCAAATGATAATATTTTAATCCTTTCTCATTCCACTTGTAATGAATTCTCTGATGGATTCTGTAGTGCTAGGAAAGCTTCTTTATTTCATGAAAAACATTAATCAGTGTTTAATGCTTGCTTAGTTAATTATTTGTGTTGCAGTTATCCCAAGGTTTCTAATTGTACGTTGCAAATATAAAAAAATTGATTTGAGTAAAAGGAATTCTGATAGTAAACAAAAGATTTTGATTTCGAACCTAAACGAAATCTGAAGATATTTTAAAAAATAAAATAAAAATACAAAGAGTATCTAAAGATATCTTTAAGAACGATGCTCTAAAATAAGATTGAGTTAATTAAAGCCTCTTTTTCAGCTTTTGAGTTTCCCTGTTTCCTTTCCTTCGGCCTTTTGGTCTGGCCTTTGACCTTTGAATGACATGATATCCTGCCGCTGAGTTTAGGCCCCCACCCCCACAACCCCCAAAATGTGGGCCCTAAGCTTCCAAGATAGATAATAGATTAGATTCCTCCGAAAAAAACACAAAATATGAAGATTCTTAAATAATCTCAACCCTTGGATTTAGATAAACAAGAATTTCCCCCTATTTTCTGACACTCCCCCCTCCGACGTGGCACTTAACTTAACTGCATTTAATATCCGGTACTTTGAAAACAGAACAAACAAAAATTGAAGCTTATTAGCTCATTTGTTTCCAAAAATTAACGTTAAAGACTCTGCTCTCTCTCAAGCTTTTGAATGGTAACAAAGAGCTCGTAAATCGCTGTAAGTTTTCTCTCTTCTTTTTTTTTTCCCCGATTTTTCAGCTGATATTTGGTAATTAGTCCTCAATTTTGTAATTTTTTAGGGTTTTTTTTTTTTTTGTTTGGTGTAACAAAAAAGTCAGGGTTTTAGATGTCAATGTTTTGAAAATTGTAAATCTTTTTTGGGTTTTTAGTTGTGGGAACTTTTTTGCTTTAGTTTGGTTGCTGAAAACGTGGGAAATGAAGAGAAATTTTCAATTTTAGATTTGGGATTTTTCTTTCCATATATGGAGAGTGTAATTGCTTTTCTTGGTTAGAGCTATTTGCTCATTGTTTTTCTTCTGAAGCTTAGGAAATTTTTATTGTGCGTGGAAAATAAATTTCTTTTATTATGTGACAAGATTGCGTTGGAAAATTCGCTTGCAAAATTAGTATGGCCACGAATTTTCATTTGGAAATGTTTAATGAGTCAATTGTTTCCAAATGTATTAAGTATTATTTAAATTTTCATTGTTGGTGTTTTTAGTGGGGGTATGGTGTTTGTTGTTGAGTGGTAGCGTCTGTTTACCCGGTTATTTTGTCTTGAGTGCAATTAACTCTTGTTTTATTATTATTTATAAATATTTTACACGTTTTCTGCAGCCTTTTTGGCACAACTTTGGAAGGCAAGGGAAAGAGGTGTTGCTATGTAAAGATTTTCTATGAATTGGATTGGTTATGTGTGAAGAAGAATCAAATACTGAAGTCCCTGAGCCAGTGGCTAATGGGACTTCTCTGCCTGAGCAATCTGGTGAAGCTGTAGCTGAGACAACCGAAGAAGAAAATAATGGGGTAAAGGAAATGGAAGAAGATAAGAAAGATAATGAGAAAGTTGAGACCGAGAAGATGGAGGAAGACCAACAGGTCAAGGAAGACAACGAAAGCAAAGAAGAACTGGAAAATGAAGAAAAGGAGGAACCAAAAACTGAAGCAATGGCACAAGAAACTGATCCAAAAGAAAATGACAAGAAAGTTGAAACGGAGGTGGAGGAGAAACTGGATGGGTTGAAAGAAGAAGAGAAGGCTGAAGAGAGCAAGGAGGAAAAAGGTACAATGAAGCATGGGAAAGCTCAAAACACTGGGGAGAAAGTTAAAGGGAAGACAAGAAAGGTGGAGACAAGAAGGAGCCCGAGCAAAGAACTCCTCTCACAGGTCGCCCTATGCGCGAGTGTAAATCTGTTGAAAGGTTGATTGCATCTTTTGACAAGGATGCTTCTAGGGAATTCCAAATTGAAAAGTTTTTTTCCTTTCTTCCTTGGCTATCCTTTTTTCTAATGATTTAGATGTTTAAATTCTGTATTTTGAAGGTCCATAGGAATTAAATAGGTTGCTTTGCAATTGCAGGGCCGAGGTACTCCACTTAAAGATATTCCTAATGGTGTGCTCTTTTTTCTTCTTATGCCACTCAAATTATTTGTTTAATGTCCTGTATTCTGTTCATACTCTTTGCATTGTCATCAAAACATTATACATATAAATGAAAGTCAGGATGCTGTTTCTTAGTTAAATTTTGCTTTCTTTTCCCCTAATTATTTCTGCTAAGTTCCTTGAATGTATATTGAAATTCCTTGTCTTTCAAAACTAAATATGTTCTAGGTATTTGATATTTGTTCAGAACTATGAGTTAAGTAAAATCACATCTGCAATATCATCTTCTTGCAGTGGTATTTAAGTTGTCTAGAAGGAAGACAACACTTTCAGACTGCTTCATAATATTCTCTCTAAGGAGAGGGAAGGTAATTTGACTGCTGTCAAAATTCTTGTTTGTTTATATCCTGGATTTTAGATTTCTCGCTTCATTCTCTTAATTTGATGACAAGGGCATATCAAACTTGCAACCATGCATAAACAGAGTCTGTAGTGATACATGTTTGCATGAGTATGGGCATGTGTGTCCGCAAAGAAACTATACATGTTTGCATGAGTATGAACATAATACTAATTTTGATACTAAAGAAGTTGAATATCTCTAATGGTTGTTAATAAGCTTAAAACGGACATGCAGGAAGAAACCGTTGCAAAGCTGATAGACTTTATGGAGGCCCCTCATGCTACAACTACTGTTCTACTTGCTGAAAAAGATAAGGTTTCTTAATTTTAACTGCAGCTTTTACTAAAGTTCAATTTTACATGCTTTTTGTAATCTATAGTTTCTATTTGTTATCCAGTCAAGTAAGAGTGAAAAGCGCTAAAGGGTTGCCAAGTCTGGGACCACATCAAAGCGATCAACAAAGTTAGTAGTTTCTCCTTGTTGACGTCAGAAATATGATATTTCATTAACCATTGCAGCTTTTTGTTAGGCCTGTCACCTGTGTTTACCATGTACAAGGAAATATTAGTTTTCCATTCAATTAGGTCTCCTTCTATGTGTAAATAACTTGTACAGCTATATGAGACCTTACCATTTTATATAGTTCTTTGGTTAGGGACTTAGAAGTCATTATTATATAGTTTTCCTTTCTTTTTTACGTTCATTTTCATAGTTATTTTCTTTTGTGTTTTTTTCCTTTGTTTGATGTATTATGCAGAGTCGAAGAAAGAGTGATGATGCTCCAAAATCAGCAAAAAAGAGTACAACTGATTCCGAGGATGAGTCTGAAGAAGAAGGAAAGGAAGAGGAGGAGAATGAAGAAGAAGAAAATGAAAATGGCGTTACAGAAAAATCTGAGGACAAGATGCCTGAGGATTCTGAAAGTGAGGAGAAAAATGAATCTGAAGAAGATGCAGGGAAGAAGAAAAAGAGTGAAGGTATCATCCAGAAAGAAGGAACCTGCCGGAAAAGCTAAAACCAAGAAAGTTACAGTTCCTAAAAGGTCTCAAAGGCTGACGAGGATAGTGATAAAAGTCCAAAGGTGTCTTCAAGGAAGAAAACAGAAAAGGTCACGAGGGAAAAGTCCTCTACACCAACGAAATCTGCGTCCAAGGAGAAAACCAGTAAGATAGTGGCCTCCTTTCTGTTTTATTTTCTTGTCTGTACTTTTTGTGTAAGATAAGCTTTTGGTTATGAGTGTTTATAATGCTATCTTTTCCTGTATTTATTAAGGCAAAAAGGTTGCAAAAGGGAAGGACAAAGCTAAAGAGGAGAAATTGAAGCCAAGTGATTATGAACTAAGGGCTGCAATTTGTGAGATTCTCAAGAAAGTGGACTTCAATACGGTGAGATCTTCTATAAATATACTACCTACAATGGCTGCATACGTTATTGGACTTTTTTGTAACAGCATTTTTGGTCTGGTCCCGACTCCAAAGCCTATTGTGGTTGTGAAGTAGAAAGTCAGGTTATCAGGACTTTTGGTTCAGTGCTAAATAGGCTACCATGAAAATTATTGTAATATCCACCACATTTCCATTGATTGGAAAGTTAAGACAACCTCTGAGGATCATTACTAACTTGGTCTGATTATGTAACCATGAATTGAAACATTCTTAGCTGTTTCATTGAGTGCAATGCTGCTAGTGATGTTCTATTTTGAATCATTTACTGAAGGATTAGTTCTGGAAAATTTTGGCGAAACATTGAAATGCAGTGAGGTTAGCACATACTACCTATCTGCTTCAAATTTCCAGCGTGGAAATAGGCTAAAGTCTTTTCCATTGCTTTGTAGTTTTGGGAACTTTTATAACAAAGACATTGCTTTTGATACTCAATTTTCTGAAACACACTATCCTTAATCCTTGTTGGTCGATTTGATTGCTGATAAGTCAAGTGTTTTTAAGTTTTATCTTCATATATGCAATTGCTATTTCTTTTGCTTAAGGGAATTTGAAAATCTTAATCTCATGTTTTCATTTCCTTGTAGATACTGGTTCTAATATTCTTGCTGATATAAGTTGTATTATTTTGTTCTGCAGTCAACATTCACGGACATTCTGAAGCGACTTGGTATGCATCTTTCACCTTTTTATTGGCACCAACAATAATTTTTTTTTTCACTTATTTGAAATTCTGAAGTTAAGTGGTACAACTTAGTAACATAACTGAAATATGTTGCATTTCTGACTAAACTTGGGAATTTTTTCAACTTTTGTTTGTTTTGCTCTTATATCCAAGTAATATAGTAACGCATCTAGTGGCCAACAGTGAATTATGAAAACTGATAATGAAAGCCATATTTTTCATTGGTTAAATTTCATACTATCTGATAAGGAAGTCGTAGTAATTTACCTTTTAAATTTGTTTGTAAATTTTGATGGTACCTTGATTTTGAATATGAAATGCTTGTTTGGGCCTCATTCTGAGATGTGTAGAAGTTTGTTATATATGCATGAGCTAATGGAGAGTTTGCTACCTTTCAGCGCAACAGTTTGATATAAGTGACCTCACTCACCCCAAGGAAGTCATCTATAAAGCTCATGATTCAGGAAGAGCTTACAAAACTAGCTGATGAAGCAGATGACAAAGATGAAACCTAGTCTGGTGGTCTAGAGGTTGAAGCCGCCTGACCTACAACAACATGGTAAATAACTCCACAGGAATAGTGTAGTTATTTATGTCTTATGCCTGCCAATATGTACTTTTTAGCTGTTACTTGGAAGACTAGCTTGTAATTTATTGTTGCTTTTTTTTAAAAAACTTTTTTGGTCGAGCAAATTAGCATTTATCAAACACTAGAGGAGCTGTGCTGCAGCTTGATATGTACACCATTAACATAATCTGTAGGAATTTTGCCATCCGAAAACCCCAAGTATTTTAACTTATAGAGCACAGTTTTTGGATCCATAGGATAGGATAGAAGGACCTTAACCTTATCTCACCCATGCCATGTTCATTAATTGTTGAAATTTTGTCATGCTTCTTCTGCGTCATATTAGTCTTGTTCATCTCTGGGCTTACTGTTTAAAAAAAAAAAAAAAAAACAGAAGGTTTTAACATCAATATGTTTACTGATATATATCACATTCAAGACTGATGACAGACATTTGGCACTGAATTATTGAAGTAAGTTTCTAATGCTCATATTCCAAATATATGAAGAATTGAATATTTTTATATGTAAAAATGGATAATAGTTGGAATGTGTAACCATTAAAATGACTTTGTCTTAACTAGATCATTTGCTTCTTCTTGCCTTCCCTCCCCTGCGTTGGTCCATGATTCCCTGTTCTTCAAATCTTCCATTTTTTAGATAAAAAGAGGATTTGTTTAAGTGGTCTTTATAAACATCGATTAAAAATTATTTAACTATTATTTTATAAAAGTTTTTTATGTTTAATATATTAATTTTACAAAATTCAAGAAAAAATAATGCATTAATTATATATATTTTTTATAAATATCATCTTAATTAATGTCACTAAATACAAGTTAACATTTTTCAATAAATGCAAAATCTGAGGCCTTAAATGTTAATTAATATGTTAATAAAAAAGATTTCGCTAACAAACGTTTAAAGGTATTTCTTAAAATTATTATTATATTAATATTTTTATTTAATATATTAAAAATGATAAATAAAATTATCAATTATTATATTTAATATAATAATATTATTATAAATAATATTTTAATTTACCTTAAAGAATATCTAATAAAATTCAAAATATATATATAAATACATGAAATAAACAAGTTAATGAAAAATTAACCATGGATTTTGCTAACAAGTGTTTTGAGGATACTTTTTAAAAGTAATTAACATACTATTTATAATAATAATAATATTATTATATTAAATACAAATATTAATAATTTTATTTATGATTTTCATTATATTAAATAAAAATATTATTATATATATATAATAACTTCAAAGAATGCATTTAGTAAAAAAAAAAAAAAAACATTAACAAGTCAATAAGCATGGGTGTTAGAGAAAAAGTCAAAAGTCAAATCACTTTCAATATTTAATAATAATAAATTTATTATTATTATTATCTAAGATATTTTTTAAAGTTATCTCAACTAACAATTATGACTTTGCAGGGGAAGTTTAATTATTTGGTTAATTATAATTAAATTAATTAATATGTGACATCCGTTTTGGTAAATTTATCATAATTTCATTATATAAAAAGAGTAATTTTCTTTACTTATCAATTAAAACTTAATTTTTGTGACAATGTTTAAAAAATCAAATTAAAAATCAAGTCAATGAAATTTTTGATCATTTACTTAATCGGTTCAATCAGTTAAATCAGTTGAACCAATTACTTAAATAAATAAAAAATTAATAGTAAATAAGTATTAGATATAATAAATACTTAATAAAAATATGTATTTAATTAAATGTTATAATTTTTAATATAAATTTAAAAGATTAAAAATTTAAATCTTATCGTATATAATATCAAAAATGTAAATTTAATCAAAACTTAAAGAGTATTATAAAAAAAAGAAGAAGTTTATTAGATGAAAAACTCTAATTTTTAACATGAATGAAGATCAGACACTTGCTTAATTTGTAGTCCAAGATTCATGATTTTAGTTCAACGAGTAAAGTAAACACTCCATTCTCCACCTTCTCCCTTCCACAGTTTTACCAAATCTGTTTCTATTCACTCTCAAACAGTCAACAACTCAATTTCTTTCTTTTACTCTCTCTCTTGCCTTGCCTTACTCCATTTTCCATTTTAACTAGCTTCTACACCTTTTCCCTACTCTTCTTTATATATTCAGCTTAAACTAGTATTTTTTTCAGTGCAAAAACCCCATATTCGGATACCCTTTAAAGGTTTCCTCACCATTGACCATACAAGACCCTCCAAGTAGTAGTAAACAAAAGGCATGGCAGACTCAGATTCTGAATCGGGAGGAGCTCAAAACAACGCTTCAAACTCATCCCTGAAAGAACAAGACAGGTTCTTGCCTATAGCTAACGTGGGCAGGATCATGAAAAAAGCTTTGCCTGCTAACGCTAAGATATCCAAGGAAGCTAAAGAAACGGTGCAAGAATGTGTATCTGAGTTCATCAGCTTCATTACAGGAGAAGCGTCCGATAAGTGTCAAAAGGAGAAGAGGAAGACTATCAACGGTGATGATC
Source organism: Fremontodendron californicum (assembly GCA_030761205.1). Taxonomy (NCBI): domain Eukaryota; kingdom Viridiplantae; phylum Streptophyta; class Magnoliopsida; order Malvales; family Malvaceae; genus Fremontodendron; species Fremontodendron californicum. The sequence continues at coordinate 22,446,337 of JAULJL010000030.1, forward strand.
TCTTGTGGGCCATGACGACGTTAGGCTTTGAAGACTACGTGGAGCCTTTGAAGGGTTACTTGCAGAGGTTTAGGGAGATGGAAGGAGAGAAGACTGCGGTGGCACGTGATAAAGACGCGCCTCTTGCTGCTAGTGGGACTGGGACTGGGATGTATGGGATGGTGGTACATCAGCATCAAGGACACCTGGATGGTTCTACTGGGTTTCATCATATGGGAAGTGGGTTGGCTAAAGGTGGGCCGAGGTAGTTTCTCATCTGTCATCATCACCGACACGTGTATGGTTCTTATGAATTTTATAAAAAATCTGGGTTGGTTAAGGTTGGACCTACTTGAAATTGGGTTGGCCCAGGTAGGTTCATCAGTGGATACACGTGTACGCTTTTGGTGTCTTGGGCTTCTGGGGAGAATTCTGGGCCAATAAGTATATGGCCCATGGAGTTATCATCTGGGACCGTGTACGATAGTGGTAGTGGTAGTGGGTATGTTTGACAAGAAGGTAGAGGCAGTTTCAGGCTAGATCTGTCAGTTTGTATTGTATATTTCTATATTATTTTTTCGTATCAAAATCGTATTTAAGGTGCTATATATATATTTATATAAATTTTAACACATTAATAATTCATGTTAAATAAATTTTGACACGTTCATATATACATGTTGTGTTCGTATTATTTTTTTGTATTGTATTGTATTGTATTATATTTTATTTATTTATGTTTATGTCGTATTCAAATAATGTGATTTGTACTTTTCCTTTGGAATAAAGAATGAAGTCCTAATATTTGGTGTTACCTTTGGAACTATTCTTTTAGTCGATTACAAATTTGAATGAAAATTCATGGCCATAAGCACATTATAATGATGATTAATTTGAATTGTTCTTGTTTAAGACATGTGCAAGTTTCACATATTGCATTAAAATAGTTTTAATTGAGTAAATATAATCTATGTTAGTTGAACTCAAGTGAGTGTCGAATTTGAATATGTATTCGATATGAGTATATTCAATTTTTTTTTATATATATATTTAGAGAATTATATCTCAATATGAACACTTAAAAAAATAAAAAATTCGGATAACATAGATTATATGCAATTGGTTTAATCTTAATTATATGTACTTTAGGTGTTGTATATTATCCTAAAATTGTTATAAGTAGAATTTGACTAATACAAATGATGATAAAAGTAGAAGAAATGAAGAAACTTAGGCAAATCACTTTTAAGAAGCATTTTTTAGAATAATAAATTTTTCACTATGATGTAAATAGACTCTTGACAATGTTATCAATACTCGCCTAAATGAAAAGAATCAATATTGCACTTCAAGAATCTCTTGAACAAACATGAACTATAAAACAAAAAATGAGAGTGAGAAAAAATGATTTGGCTCTTTAAGAGATTGAATGTGGAAGTGTTTTGAAATGACCAATTATGAATTATATTGCTCAGCCTCTTTTTTTTTTTTTTAAGTATTTGTGTTCGACACCGTATTCGACACATATTCGAACATGGGTATGAGATATAATCCTTTAAATATATGAAAAATTTTTAAAAAAATTTAAACATGCCTTTGTCGAACATATATCTATATTCGACAATCATCCAGAATTCGAGTAACGACCTCGTAGCAGTGAGGAAAACAGGGGAGGAGAAGCTGAATATTATTACCGTGTCAATAACGACGTCGTATGCCTAATTTAAATTGACTTTAAGTGGCGATGTTTATAGGAAAGAGGGGGAGGCACCTCGTAGCAGTCTATGATACCTCAGGCAGCTATCCGTATCCGTGTATTTTTTATGTCATAATCGTGTTTAAAATATTACGTATTTTATATAAATTTTCACATATTAATAATTCGTGTTATGTAAATTTTGACTATCTATTTGTATTATATTATATCTTATGTTATTTTTAATTATTTTCCTGGTGCCATATCCACTTTGGCAGGTTCTTGGATCCTTCTCTTCTCTTGGATTACTAGCTCCTAAAAATAACCCTCTGAAAAATAATCTCTTTTCTCTTTCTTCAAAACCCCACAGCCTCCCATTTTCCAACCGTTTAAAGTTTAAACCACATCTCTCTCTTCTCTCTTTCTGTGTTTCTCATGAAATCTCTTTTCAAGAACTTCACACTTTCTTAACTTGTCTCAATTACAACTTTTCCATTCTTGCAGAAAACTCCAGTTGGCTATTTCCCTTCCATTCCATTCCAAGAATCTGATCACAAACAACAAAACAATGCTACCAAGAAACCTTATTGTTTTCTTGCTTCTCTTCATCATTCGCTTCACCTTCAAATTCCTATCTTTAACCTTGGCTGAAAGTACCACCTTTGATTTCCCATTCTTCACTGTCAGGAACCTCACTCTTCTTGGTGATTCCCATCTTAAAAATGGCGTAATAGGCCTCACCAGGGAGCTTGGTGTTCCTTCTTCAAGCTCAGGCAGCCTTATCTATAGCAACCCAATTCTTTTTTTTGACCAAGATTCCAATATCACGGCTTCTTTTTCCACAACTTTCTCTTTTTCCATCAACAATGTCAATCCAAGCTGTTATGGTGATGGCTTAACATTTTTTCTTTCACCTGATAACCAAACTCTTGGGAGTCCAGGTGGGTATCTTGGTCTTATTAACTCTTCAGCATTGACCAAGATACCTGCACCATCCAGAACGTAAAATATTGCTATTGGATTGGCCTCTGTCTTAGCATACCTGCACCAAGAATGTGAAGAGCAAGTCATTCACAAAGGCATAAAGACAAGTAATATAATGCTTGATGGGAACTTTAATCCAAGAATTAGTGATTTTGGATTGGCAAGGCTAATTATGGATGATGACAAGAATCCAGCTTCAACACTTACTGCGGGAACTATGGGCTACCTTGCTCCAGAGTATCTTCAGTGTGGGAAAGCAACTGAGAAAACTGATATATTCAGCTATGGTGTCATTATTCTTGAAGTGGCTTGTGGTAGGAGGCCAATTGAGAGGGAAGTAAACAGGCAGAACATGGTGAATTTGGTTGATTGGGTGTGGGAGGGAAGGAATTGGATCAGTGAAGCTGCTGACAAAAGGTTGAATGGAGATTTGAAGGAGGAAGGTGCTGCTTATAGGTTTGAGCTGTGCAGTGCTGAGAGGCCTTCAATGGGGAGGCTCCTTCAGATCCTTAATAATGAGGCGGAGCCAATAGCTGTGCCAAAGATGAAACCAACTCTCACTTTCTCTCTGTGATAAACTGCAAGAGTGATCATGGAGAAGCAGAGTTGCAGCTAGCAGTTGAGGGTGCAGAGAAGTTCTGATGAAGAACTTTACAGAAGAAAATGGCTCACAGGTTCTAGAAGATTGGATGGTACCAGCTGGAAAACTGTTACAGCTATAGAAAGGAATCACCAATTAGTTAGGAATTGCAAAATTCTAGAAGTGTACTTGCCAGTTAAGAAAATGATATATTCATTTTATTTTCAATATTTAGTTTTTTATCAACTGTCAAGGAATATATAGAGGAGAATGTATTCACGTTTTGATTATGAAATGAAATATCAAATTTCTCTTTTCTATCTTTTCTCTCATTCTCTCCTGGCCTCTTTCTATTCTCTTGGTTACATAACAAATTGGTATCAGAGCTGTTGAGATCCAACCTCAACAAGCTGGGGAAGCAGAAATTCCAGACTACTATGGCAGAAAGGACTAGACTCAACACTATGCAAGAGCAGCTACAAACGCTGTAGTCACAAATGGAGACCTTGCAGAGTTCTAATGGCTTAGTACCAAAGTGGTGGGAAGAGCAGAAGAAGCATATCGATGCTCAGTTTGTTGCGAATCAGGGTTATGTTAGCAAGCTGCTTGAACTAATGACCCAGAAAGGAGAAGGGCACAGCCAGTCTGAATCGGGTGGAGTTATCAATACTCACAACTCTCAACCAACGCCTGTGTCACAGTCCAAAGCTGCAGGTAAGACTCCTATTGAGGTCACTATTGTTGATGAGTAGGGTAGACATATGTATAAACCTACTAACATGGGGTTATTGTCTAGGAGTCCTTTGGAAACACTTAATCCTTTGTCTCAAACACCTTCCATGACCTCTAAACCTAGTGATTACAATGCTAGTTCACATTCTAATGCTAGCATGAGTGCTTTTACTCCTAGGCCTAAGATAGAATTACCTATGTTTGATGGCACCAATCCCAGGGGATGGGTTAAAAAGTGTCTAAAATACTTTGCTATTTTTGCTATTGCTGACCATCAGAAATTAGAAATTGCTGCCATGTATCTGTCTAGTAAGGCAGAAGTATGGTTCAATAGCTATGTCATGCAAAAGATTGGATAGTTGGCAGGAGTTTGTTGTGGATTTGTGCCAAAGGTTCTGTGATAGGACCTTTTCTGATATGATTGAAGAGTTTAATAAGCTCACTCAAAAGAGAACTTTGGATGATTACCAAGAGAAATTTGAGGAACTTAAACCTTATATGCTTCAATTCAACCCACATCTCACTGAAGCTTATTTTATTTTTAGTTTTGTTAGTGGTCTTAAAGAAGAGCTCAAACTTAGAGTCAAGGCTTATGAACCTCCTACACTGGCTGCAGCTTATAGATAAGCTCGGTTACATGAATTATCCATTGAGATTGAGAGCAAAAAAACACAACCCACTTACCAGATCTACCTTTAATTTCCAACCAAGGACTACACAAATTTCACCTATCCAAACACAAAGAAACACCACAAACAGCAACCTGTATGAACAGAGAAAAGCTCAAAATCTCTTTTTTAAGTATGGGGACAGGTTTTTCTATGGTCATGTTTGCAAAAGCAAACAGTTAAACTTGCTCACTGCAGATGAGGGAAAGGAAGAGCTTGAAGAACAAGAGGAAGCTCCAACAGATATAGAGCAGGAAACATAGGAGAACCAAACCAGCAATGATAAGGGGTTGGAGATTTCTATTAATGCTCTGATAGGAAGTGTGGGTCATAATACTCTGAGGATTCAAGGTAGTGTGAAGGGAAAACCTGTCAATGTGCTTGTTGACAGGGGAAGTACTCATAGCTTTATCACACCTAGATGGGCTAAAGATGGAATGGAGTTACTGCACACAAATCCATTGTCAATTACAGTAGAAAATGGAGAAAAGCTATATAGTACTGCCCAATGCAAACAGCTGGAGTGGGTAATGCAAGGGCACAAGTTCAACCATGACTTAAGGGTCTTATCTATGGGTGGTAGTGACATGGTGTTAGGTGTTGATTGGATGAGGAAATATAGTCCCTTAACTCTGGACTTTAATGAACTCTCCTTGTCTTTTCAAAAGGATGGTCAGCAAGTTATTCTCAAGGGGGAAAATGGATCCTAAACTTAGAATGATCACTAGAGAAAAATTGCAGAAAATAGTGGAAAAAGATTCTGAGATGCTTGGAGAATTGTATATGCTCAGTACTGACTGTGACGAGCTAGAGACACCAACTGCCCTCCAGGCTTTACTAGCTCAATATTTAGATGTATTTGAAGAACCTAAACACTTGCCACCTATCAGATCCCATGATCATGGTATTCCTCTCAAGGCTGATGCACAACCAATGAATCTGAGGCCATACAGATTTCCTTATCATCAGAAGACAGAGATTGAAAGACAAGTGACAGAAATGCTAGCTGCCTCCATCATTCAAGCTAGTAGAAGTCCATTTGCATCACCATGTCTCTTGGAAAAGAAGAAAGATGGAAGTTGGAGGTTGTGTGTGGATTACAGACAACTTAATGCCCTGACAGTGAAGGACAAATTTCCAATACTTGTGGTAGAGGACTTATTGGACGAACTTAAGGGTGCTAAGGTCTTCTCCAAGTTAGACTTAAGGTCTGGGTACTGGCAAATCAGAGTTAAGCAAGAAGATATTCCCAAAACAGCCTTCAGAACTCATCATGGCCATTTTGAGTTTAAGGTAATTTCATTTGGACTAACTAATGCCCCTGCTACTTTTCAAGCCCTTATGAATGACATATTTTCCTTGCATTTAAGACAATTTGTGCTTGTGTTCTTTGATGATATATTGGTGTATAGTGTTAACTTTGAAGAACATGTTAAGCTCTTACAAATTGTTTTAGATCTTTTAAGGTCACACAGGTTGTTTGCAAAGAAAAGTAAATGTTTTTTTGGGCAAATACAAGTTGAATACTTAGGGCATGTGATATCATCTGATGGAGTCTCAACAGATCCTACCAAGATAGAAGCTATGAAAGAATGGAAGCTGCCTGTTAACTTGAAGTCACTAAGAGGGTTTTTAGGCCTTACTAGTTATTACAGGAAATTCATAAAGGGATATGGGGAGATAAGTAAGCCTCTAACTGATATGCTCAAGAAGGATGGCTTCACTTGGAGTCCTAAAGCAGTAGCAGCGTTTAACCAATTAAAAGAAGCTATGTGCACTGCTCTTGTTTTAGCTTTGCCAGATTTCTCAAAGCCATTTTACCTGGAGACTGATGCTAGTGGGGCTGGCATTGGAGCTGTCTTGTCACAGGGTGGCAGACCTTTAGCCTATTTGAGTAAGGCTTTGGGACCCAGACATGTTGATCTAAGCATTTATGAGAAGGAATACTTGGCTATATTAATGGCAGTATCCAAGTGGCGGAATTACTTGGAAGGAGGACCATTTATTATAAAAACAGATCATGAAGCTTTGAAGTATTTGTTAGAACAAAAGCTTACAACTACAATTTAGAAGAGGGGTTTAACTAAACTGTTAGGGCTGGACTATACTATACAGTATAGGAAGGGCAAGACAAACAAGGCAGCTGATGCCCTTTCCAGACAATTTGAGACAGAAGCATTACTTTACAGCCTAACTTCAACAACAATTATACCCGAATAGGTTAAGAAGGTGGAACTCAGCTATGAAGGAGATGATTTTGCCAAGGCTAAGATTGTCTCACTTTCTGTTAATTCTACTGCAATACCTTTTTATTCTTTCACTAATGGAATTTTGAGGTATAAAGGCAGAGTTTACATTGGGAGTCAAGGTCCATTACTAGAACAGATACTTCAACAGATGCATGATTCACCTCAGAGAGGTCATTCTGGTGTGCAGGCAACTTACTACAGAACTAGACTGTATTTTTTTTGGCCAGGGTTGATGAAGCAAGTCCAGACTCATGTTCAACAGTGTGACACATGCCAGAGAAACAAAAATGAACATAGCCCTTATCCTAGTTTGCTACAACCTATTCCCATTCCTAAACAGACTTGGGAAGTTATAACCATGGACTTTATTGAGGGCTTACCTTCTTCACAAAAGCAAACCTGCATTATGGTGATTATAGATAAGTTCACTAAATGCTCTCATTTCCTTTCCTTATCTCATTCATTCACTTCTTTAGATATAGCTAAACTCTACCTTAGCAATATCTATAAATTACATGGGGCTCCTAAAACCATCATATCTAATAGGGACAAGGTGTTTACTAGTAATGTCTGGCAAGAGTTGATGAAGCTATTGGGAACAATAGTACAGTTGAGAACTGCTTATCATCCTGAAACTGATGGACAATTCGAGCGATTGAATCAATGTTTGGAATAGTATTTGAGGTGTATGTGTTTTCTCAAACCAAAAACATGGGTCACTTGGTTACCTCTAGCAGAATGGTGGTATAATACCAGCCATCATACAGCCATTGGGATGTCTCTTTTCCAAACTTTATATGGCTATCCACCTCCTGGGTTTGCATGGGATGCTAGTGCTTTAGCTCATGTTTCTACTGTGGAAGAATTACTGAAGGAAAGAGAGCATTTGAGTAAGATGCTGGTTGATCAACTTGAGAAGGCTCAGAACAGGATGAAATACTATGCTGACAGGAAGATGGTTGAGAGGGAATTTCTGGTTGGGGATGAGGTGTACTTGAAGCTTCAACCCTACAGGCAGACTTCCTTAAGTCTTAGAAAGAATTTGAAGTTGTCATCACGGTACTATAGACCCTACACTGTGATTGCGAAAATTGGAACAGTAGCTTATAAGCTGCAACTACCTACTACTTCCAAATTGCATCCTGTTTTTCACGTTAGCTTACTCAAGAAAAAAATTGGAAGCAAGAAGGTCTCTAGTATAGCTCCACCAAAGGTGAATGAAGAAGGGCAGCCATTGATATTTCCTGCTACAGTGTTAGACAAAAGGATTATTAAGAGGAACAATCAAGCAGTCATACAATTGCTGATTGAGTGGGCTAATTTAGGACTGGAAAATGCTACTTGGGAAGATTACTCTGTCCTAGTCAACCAGTTTCCAACTTTTGATCCTTGGGGACAAGGATCAGCTGAAGGGGAAAGTAATGTGATAATCTACAAGAGTGATCATGGAGAAGCAGAGTTGCAGCTAGCAGCTGAGGGTGCAGGGTGCAGGGAAGTTCTGATGAAGAACTTTACAGAAGAAAATGGCTCACAGGTTCTAGAAGATTGATGGTACCAGCTGGGAAACAGTTACAGTTGTGGAAAGGAATCATCAATTAGTTAGGAATTGCTAAATTCTAGAAGTGTACTTGCCAGCTAAGAAAATGATGTATTCATTTTATTTTTAGTATTTAGTTTTTTATCAACTGTCAAAAATATATATAGAGGATAATGTATTCACGTTTTGATTATGAAATGAAATATCAAATTTCTCTTCTCTATTTTTTCTCTCATTCTCTCCTGGCCTCTTTCTATTCTCTTTGTTACATAACACTCTCGTAGCTTATGATCTTGATTGAGGACATTATTGTTTCCGATGATGATGATGAAGTTGAGGGTGCATGGGATTCAAAATTCATTTTCTCATTTTCGCAGATGCAAAATTCATTGATTCTTTCATTGTTTTTTTAGAATCAAGTGTTTTCTGTAGTTTTGATGATATAAAACTTTCAACTCCATTAACACTCACAATGCAAAGAAAGCAGTTCATATGAGGCCTTCTTATTGGGCATCTTTTTTTTTTTTTTTCTTTCTTTTTTCGAGTTTTTCAATGCAATAAATAATCAGATACAAAAATATATCTAAATTATGATAATTAATTGCCCATTTAAATATTAATAATAATTCTTTCTTTCTTTCTATCTTCTTCTTTAATATATAATAATATATTATAAAAACAAGACAAAATATAAGAATTAAAATTAATCTTATAAAAAATTCAATAAACTCAAATTTCTTTTAAAAAAATTTGATGGTTTTGAGTTCTTATACTATTTTTATTTTAAAATCAAAATTAGCCATTTATTTAAGAAAAAGAAAAGCAATTATTAATTAAATTATTAATCCTCAAAAACCCAACATCTGTCCCCACGCCGTCTGCCAGCTCATCTTGTCGTTCCCGTTACCTTTGCCCCACTTCGACGCCATCACCAACGGTTTCATTAACGCCTCTGTTTTCCCCCATTTCTCCCGCCCTTCCTCCCACCATTCCCTTTCCGTTATCCGTCAAAACTAACGCCGTTTATCCCAACTCCAAATTTGTTTCTTTCTCTTGTTCTTTCTATCTTTCTCTCTCTAAAAAGCTCTCATTTTTCTCTCTCTAAACTCCTCTATCTCTTCCCTCACAAGAAAAGTTTCTGTGTCAAGAATTCATGTCGGTATGTAATCTTTTGGGTTTTTTTTTTTCCCATTTCCGTTTAAATTTGTTAAAAAAAGGTTTAAGTTGTCTGATTGAGTTTCTTTTTTTTATTATTATTTTATTTTATGGATTTGAGCTTTTGATTGTTTTGATTCATATCTTTTTGGGTTTTTGATTCTGGGTTTTTATTTTTTCCCTTTTTGTTAAAAAAAAAAATCAAGCTCGATTTTGTTGCTGATCAAAGGGTTTTTTTTTGGTTAAATTTTGGGCAAGTTTTGTTTTTTATGATTACAATTTTACTTGTGTTCAGAAAATTAGCTTTTGCTGGAAGTGTTCAGAGGGAATGTGTTGTTATTTGTGTAGTATTTGCTATTCTAATCTGCAAATGAAAGCTTGATCTTCAATGTCATAATCCTATAAATTTATTCATATTCTGAAGTAGACGAATCTTTTAGATCAATCTGTTCATATTCAATCGACCAGCACTTAGTAATTAGAGTTCTTTATGGGATCTATGGCAATGTTTATTTTGAATGATGTGACTAATTTGTGCTAGGATTTCCATGACTTGATATTATTTTGATTGTTAGTTTATTGCTGGAAAGATACAGTGAAAAGCTTAACTTATCTTGAAACAAGATAAAAAGGAATCTGACAAAATGTCGAACTTGAATTTGAAATTTTAAACGATTTATAAAATCAACTTAAAAGATAAATCTAAGTGAAATAAATTTTTCTCTAAATTGAATAATAATAATAAACTATGTAAAATATAAAATGAATTGAGTTACAACAAGGAATACACAAATGTTTCTTTAAATTGAATCATAATAACAGACTATATAAAATATTAGATGAATTGAAAAACGATACGAACATAACATAGAAAAAATAATTAAAACACAACACGAAAAATAACATGAACACGAACACAAAAATGAAAAATAATTAAAACATAACACGAAAAATAACATGAACACGACACGAATATACGAATGTGTAAAAATATACATAAAAAAAATTATTAACGTATAAAAATTTATAATATTTTGGAAAAAAAAAATGAACACGTCACGAACACAACATAAGAAAAATAATTAAAACACAACATTAAAAATAACACAAACACGATAAGGATACACGAACGTTTAAAAAAATATATAAAATGAATTATTAACGTGTAAAAAATTATATAAATTTACAATACTTTAAACATAAAAAAATAACATGAACATACAAATTTTTCTAAATTTTTTTCCTCTCTCTTCCTACCATCTTTCTTTTTTTTTTTTTTTTTTTTTCTCCTTAACAACCCAAAAAAATGGACCTACCAAAAAAAAGCTTTGACGTGTGGATAGGCTAACTTTGCATCAAAAATTACAAGATTTATCTTTTGGATGTCATATGCTTTTATGTGGTCATTTTTCCTCTTTTTCCTTTAACTTTTTTTAGAGTTTAGAACCATCAAGGTAAGCAATTTGTTAGAATAACTGTTTTGATGTCAAACTTTCCTTGCTTATTGAATGTGGACAATTAATTCTGTGGAATTTTTTTCTGTATGTACAATTATTGATTGGCTTGAGATGATATGCAATTGAATACATTGTAGCTATTAGCTACTTGGTGAATCTTAGGCGAGCATTTTACTTTTCTTTTTGCTCTCAAAAGGACAAGGGTCGGCCATTGCCAAAATTTGGTGAATGGGATGTCAACGATCCTGGATCAGCTGAGGGATTTACTGTGATCTTTAACAAAGCAAGGGACGAGAAGAAAACAGGTGGCAAAGCTGAGTCACTGGCAAAGGCTGATACTGGTGTTAAGCCTGGAGTGGATCCTGGCAAACCTCAGCCTGTAAGTAATCTGTCTCTAATGACTTGGCTTCTTATTGGCATCTTGGATGCATATGTTAGGCAGTGGTGATAATCTATTCTTGACTGAGAATGTGGCATCATTTTCATTTTCTTATGATTTTTTAAACTTTCTCTCCTGACGTGGTGTTGTTTTTCAGAAAAAATGGTTTTGTTGCATTCAAGCCCCACCTGCGGAATCTTGATGAAATCCTGCCTATATAAGAGTATGTTCAAGCCCCACCTTATATTCCTATCCTAAACAAGATAGGATCTATAGGGCTGTGATAAGCTCTTCTGGCATTTATTTTTTGTGGTGTAAAATTAAATTCTGGTGGGAGAAAAGAGCAAAGAAGACGGACACTTACTGTAACTATATGTACTGATTTGATAGGTTATTCTTAAAAGTTGAGTTATTTCTTATTGTCTTTGCCTTATGTGTGTTATAAGCTGTAGAGCTTGTGTTACATTCTTTCTTAATGTTATACGAGTGATTTGTGTGTTTCTCGGAAGGTTCTCTCTTTTTCTCTTCTCTTCTATGCATTTCATTTTCACTTTTTTCAATGAAAACAACAATGGAACTCTGTTTTGCATTATGGATGCCATCCTTAAAAATATTTCGATGGCAGTAAACAACTTGGAGGCTGCAGAACATGTTATATGGTCATGAAAATCCCACTATTGAATGCCTCTAAAATTGCTGTCGACAATGTGTCATTTTGAGTTGTTTGAAATAAACATATAGCCTTTGCACAATAACAATTCCAACCAAAACGTGTGTTTGCAGATTATGGCCGATGAACATCACTCATCTATGAAACCACAAACAATTTAAGCAAAAATAACTTAAAAGTAATCATGCATTATTGATCTAAAGGCTCAACCATAACAACAAGCGTCATTGAATTCATGGATGTTTACATGTATATTAAGTAGTGCCTGCCTGAGATGACAATAATCTGCATGGTCCTATAGCTGTGGCTCTTTCACCAGCATTCTGGAATTCTTAACTACTGATGATTCTGGAATTCTAAGGGCTGCCCGACAACATTGAAGAGCATTTGAAAGGAGTTTTACCCAACAATAGCTCATATAAGAAGATCCCAAAAGTCCACCAATCTACAGCATTTCCATGTCCTTCACCTTTGATAATTTCAGGACAAAAGACATGGAGCGAGCATTGGTTGGCTCAGGCAATGGACTTGCGGTTTTTTTTCTTCGGATTTTGAAGAAAAGAAGAGAGGTGAAAAACATGATGATGGCTGGATGCAGGAGGGCTCAATGCAAGCTGGTTGTGCACAATAAACTGGATTCTTTCGCAAGGCCACATAATTTGCTATGCTAGAAAGGACTGCAAGACTGTTTGAGTTCATGTAGGTTTGGAGGCTCTGATCAAATGCTCTGAATGTAGCATTTTAATTTTGATATTAAAATTAAAAAAAAAAAAAATTCTTACAGAACATCTTTGGGTCTCTTCTCATAATCATTTCCCCACTTTCTCTTTATAGTATATAATACAGTACAGACAACTAACCCTCCCTACTCTCCTCTCAGCAGCATTCATCAACATCAAATATATAAATATATTTTTTGTTCTTGCTATCTTTTCCCCCCATTTCTTTTAGTGTTGTTGCCTTTTCAGTTGGAACTTATTATTCTCATAAGATACTCTATAGGAATTGAAGAGGTGAATAGATTAGGTGGGATATCGCCAATTTTTCCTCTCTAATGTCTCACCTCACCTGTATATTAGACTTTGAATAGGGAGGAAATTAAGATGATACAAGCTGTAGTTGGTATATGAGAAGGTTCTTCTAGTTTCTTTAATTTAATTGACTGACTGATGCTCATATTTGACTGAAAAGCTACCTATTTATTATCAGGTTTTATGCATTTATTCCATCTTCAGTTCTTCCTGGATAACAGTTAAGACCAATCTTGGATTGGGTAAATGGATAATTAAAATGTGGGTTAAGAATCACCAATACTTTAGATGTCAATGGGGCCGCATAAACTGCTGGTAGCTTCACTGTTTTTTGACTTCCAATTTGTTCAACAAATCTCTATGCGAATTTGGTAAAAACTAAAGAATCCTGACAAAGGGAATAAGGATATGATAGCCACAGTTGCAATTTTTGTTTTTCAAATTTATAATGAATACAACTTTTTGTGTCTGAATTCAAAGTTTCAAACTCAAATATGATTACAACCAAGTAAAGAACAAAAACACCTTCAGTAGAAAGAATGGATTCTAGTGAGGGGTTATAGGTTCAATTGTCTCCAAGTTGCTGCTCTAGGTACTCATTTTCCTTCACAATGGCATCGAGGTCAGCTTGTAGCTTGTCTACATTTAAGCTTTGGGAAGCCATGGCTGCTATTTTCTTTTCACGGTCAGCCATTTCTCTTCGAACTCTATCAGTTGCAAGAATTTTCTCAGTGATTTGCTCAAAGCTCTCATGTATGCTAGTGAGCGTCCTATAAGCCTGTCGCCCGACTGTGTCATTCTTTGCTTCCCTGTATATACACAGTACTTTTTAAGGAAAAAGCAGCATATAATTTCACTTTCATTTTATATGTCACCTATAGTAAGGCTGCAATGCCAGGAAAGGAGGGTATGATGAGAGCTGCAATAGCAGTCAGTTCATACCTGAAGATAACTTCATCCACAACAGCATAGGTGCGATGAAGGCGCTCCTGAATGGAATTGCTTTCTAACTGAAGCTCCCTAGTCTCTTTTAAGATGCGGTCTATGTCAGTGTCTAGTTTCCCACTGTTTTTTGTGATCTCCTTTATCCGCTCAATATAGGATTTCCTAGATGCCACTTTGGGCTGCTTCTTGAGATCGGCTGCAAGTTTCGAGTGTTCCTCCTCCATATAAAATTAACAAGATATAAATTATAAGACAAGGCAGAGTAATTTATGGAATGTGTAAGCTGAATCATATCACAGTCAGTAAACATTCAGGCAAAAGCTAGATCATTCTCTTGTAACATTTTTGCTGCAAAGTATTGAGTCTTTAATTTAAAGCCTGAAAATTTTCCACTAAAGTTTTTAAGGTTTTCGGTGAGATCTGTTTTGATCATTCTAATCAAACTAGAGACATTATCAAATAGCTCCAGTTTGACCAGCAAGACATGCATAGGATTCTAGTTGAAGAGGAGAATTCTTAGAAAGTGGCAGACCCTACTGCTGGAAATGACAGAGTATACTGTTTCATCTTGCAGACGAAACTAATGATAAAAATCCTTGAGATTTTTTTTTTTTTAATAACAACAACAATGTGCAAAAATAAAAAGATCCTAAACTTTGGTCCAACAACATACCTTTTTCTAATTTCAGATGAGGTAAACTGCATTTCTAGCTCAATTTCTCTTAACTTTTGGCGTTTCTCTTGAGCCTCTGGATTGTTTGCATATAGACATTCCTCAAGACTTCTTTTTTTCTCTTCAAGAGGTTTTCGGAGAGCATCCCTGCAGAGGAAAAAATGATGCCAAGTTAAAGTTGAAACTGGTGCTAGTATGCTATTGGAACACTGGACTCTTCTTTTGATTGCATATTGGGAATCTTTCTTAGTAATAACTTGTGTCGATTTCCATGCATAATCAAAAGGGAGTCCGTGAAAAGCAGAGCAAGATTATTGTGAACAATGTTATTATACCACTGTGACTCCAATTCCAGAATATTATGCTTGTTGGCATCAATCTGCTCGTTAAGTAGCTCCAAGAAAAAATCCTTAGGATGACTTTCGTCAAATGCCATATCTGCTGCCTCCTTCCACAATCCAAACTCTTTCTCAAGATGCTGCACTTGTAAAGTATTTGTTATTAATTCATCCTTCAGCACTTTTTCTTGAGATAGCAAGTTTTCTGCTTCATACTGTATCTGCTAAACCGATGGATATCAAATGAGATACACTCTCATACACAGAACAATGAAACATTTTACTGTTCTGAATCCTGTTAAGACCTGTCTTTTTAAAGTAAAAGGAAATATAAGATACTCTTTTAAATTATTTCATCAGTCTTCATATCTACATTTAAGCCATTTAATTTTCCTTTGACACTATACTTTAGTACTGCTGTTATAAACTAGAAGAATGCAGAACCTAATTGGAAGCCAATATGTACTTTTAAGTTTTAGTTTAGTCAAATAAATACACCTTGGAATATTGCTCTTTGGGAGAAGTTGAAACATGTTCATCATCTTTCTGATCTGCAGTTTCTTCATTTTCAGATGCACCACTTGTTGATTCCACAACTTCTGCAGTTGACTCACTAAATAGCTCATTCTGTGGGATCTCATGCACTCTAAGGGGGTCATTGACAGCAACAGGTGCACGTGCATCGTCGGTCATGAAATTGGATGATTCCAACAATTCATCTACTCTAAGATCTTTCAAGATAGCTGCAACCTTTTGAAGATTTTGATCTACCTCTTCATTGTCAGGCTTTTGAGTAAACTACTCCGAGATTTTCTCAGAGTTATCCTCCTTGATTTTCTGTCTCAAACCAACATAATTCTTTTTCCCAGAAAATTTTACAGGTTCAGACGAACCAGAAAGCATCTCCACCAAAAACCTTACCAACTTGTACAAGTCCTCTTCTGATGGATACAAGAACTACCGTAAGCAACACTGTAATCTGTTCTAAGCATAATTTCAGAACAATAAGCAACAACCAGAATCAACAGAAAAGAAAGAATCCAAAGGGTCGAACAAGGTAGTTTCGTTTCTCCACAACAATGGTCTCTTGACTTACTCTACTGTTTACGATATTAACCATCTAAATAACCATCTGAGAAAAGCCTATGTGAATGAAAAAAAATACATGACAGCTTTTCAAAAAATTTACTATTTAATTTCTACTGCATGAAATAGATCTATAAATCCGCATCAAGCAAATATCCACCATCACCGGTCTCTAAATTTTCCTTAAATAAAAAAAAAGATTTTGTTAACGAGTCCTTAGAGCACTCTTTAAAGTTAATATGTATAACAATATCTTTATTTTATTTAATGCATTGAAAATGATAAATAAAATTGTCAATTTTTGTATTTAATACAATACTTTTACTATAAATAATATATTAACTAATCTCGTTAACAAAACCCATAAAAGAAATAAATAAAAAAAACCGAACAGATTCTGCTAAAGCAAGTTTCCTTCTTCAGGGAATAATTCATCTTCACAAATAAATTCATCCATAAAATTAACATCTTTCAGCTAAAGCCACCATAACCAACAAGAAATTGTTACTGTAAAATCCGAAATATTATAACTTTACAATAAAATCAACAAAAAGTGAACTAACCCCCTCTAAAATATGTATGTTTTTTTAAGTTTTAAAAATTATACTACCTTGTAATAGTCCATGTCACCAACATAACCCAGATTCTTAAAAGCCAATGAGATGTACGAACAGATCTTGAACTTGTCAGCCATTGAGACAGAATCTTCAACTGAATTGGGAAACGACATGTCGCTGTCATCGTCGTCTTTGCTGTTTCCGAGGAGCTTAAGTGTTTGGCAGCAGATGGAAATCAACGTTGTCGGAGTTAAGTCGTTAAATGAGGAAACGTTTTCTGGGATCGAAACGCCCTAAAGATTATAACGTTTTCTTGCATTGTTTTTTGGAAAGAAAAAAAAAAAAAAAAGCTTAGAGCTTGATCGTTTAGAAAGATTATTTGAAGGAAAATACTAATTAAACTCTGTCGTTTGATGCCAGTGGTTTAGTTTGACTTTGACACAATTACAACCTAAATATAGCTGTAGTAAAAAAAGTCACCGATGCCAGTGGTTTAGTATTGATCAACAGAATTTGATGCCGGTGTTTTACCTTTCCTGATCTTTTTAACCTTCATTTGCTCTTCTTTATTGAAAGTTTATTTGTCCCTTGTTCATCAAACAATACTCAAGTCAAGTGGCATTTTCCTCAGATGTAAACTGAATAGATATAATAATCTAGTTAAAATGGACCCGAGTTGCATGGGTAGTTAGGACTTTATCTTTTCTGATGTTTACTTTTTCCCTTTGAAATGCCATTTTATTTTTATATTTCTTGATGCATATTATATTTTTCTCTGTTGGCCAATTGAGTTTGAATGGGTCTATCCTTCCTTCCTTCCACAGGGAGCAATTATGGGACCGTTGATCAGTACTGTTGTAAGACCATCTCCTTCAACAAGTTTGCTTCCATGTGGAGAGCTTATGTATATTAGCACCACTGGTTCATATATACAACATACAGAAATAGTTGTTTCAAACACAATTCTTTGCCAGTCGAACAGTGCTTCAATCTGCATGCCCTGTTTATTTAATGCAATACCTACCTTAACCTTAAGTTCCAAATTATACTGTCTATTATGGAACACTAATGGCTGCTAATTCTAAAGGACACCATAAAAGACTTTCTGTTAATGATATGTGCTTACCTTCAGCTTCACCTTGTGTCGTTTCCTTGAAGTTTAACAGGGATGGAACATCACTAAGTCTTAACAACATTCCCGACTTTGTTTTCCACTCACAATTCTTCTAGTCTTCTCTTTGTTAACATTCTAAGTAGGTAGGGATGGCAGTGCCTTTGCCTTTCTTACTCTGATTTGATTTCTTTAACAACTTAACTTTTATAGTATGGATAAAGGTAGAGGTGGCAAAATAAACCCGAACCCGAAAACCCGCTCAGGAAAACCCGAACCCGAACCCGCCCAAACCCGATTTGACCAAAAAGTCAAAAACCCGAACCCGAAAAAACCCGAACCCTAATGGGCCCGAACCCGAATGGACCCGAACTCGAATGGGCCCGAACCCGAATGGACCCGAACCCGAATGGGCCCGAACCCGAATGAGCCCGAACCCGAATGAGCCCGAACCCGAATGGACCCGAACCCGAGACCGGCCCGAACCCGAACCCGAATTTAATACTAAAAATAAAAATAATCAAATTGCAATTAATTAATTTTTTTTTTACAAAGCAATAACTTTAATTATTAATTTTATTCTAATTTTTTAAAATAATTTAATTAAAATTTAATATATATATATATGATGATGAAATAATAATTTTATCAAAAAGTAAATTATATTTTGTACTTATAAGTTATAACTTTAACGTCTCATATCATGATGAATTTACAATCTAAATATTTTAAATTTTTGAAAATTTTAGAGATGTGAAAAAAAAGTTGACAATAATTCAATTATTCTTTAAGGGTAAAAAAATTTGACAATAATTCAATTATTTTGGCCTTTTGGGTTATACTTATACGGTTAGGTTAGAGTGGGTTTAATTGGATTATGGCTTTCATGGGATTTTATTTTAGAGGGTGGGTTTAATGGGGTTTTGGGTTTTATGACCTTTTGGTTTTGGGTATATTTATTATATATTAATAAATAATCATATTAATTATATATTTATTACGTATAATTTAAATATAAATTATATTTTTTTAGTACTACTTTATAATTTATACTTTATACTGGTGAAAAAATATAAGTACTCGATATATATATATATATATATATATATATATATCTTGACTATAAGTATAAAATTTTTGCATTTTATAAGTATATAAACAAATAGATGAAGGCCATAATTTATTTTTAAAAGTTTTTTATTTTATAGTGAATATAAATTATAATGTATTTATATTTTGAAATTCGAGTTCATCAAATCAATTATTTTAAATATCAATATGATTAATTTATAATATATCATATTTTTTATAATAAATTATTTCAAAATTTGATTTTATATAACAAATTAATTTCTTATTCTTTTGGTGCTAACAAATATTAATTTTAAAAAATAAATATAATTAAAAATATCATATAATAGCAAAAGTATAAAAATAATAATAAATTAATAATTTATTTTTAGATATAAATATTTAAATTACGTAAAAATGATTACATCTAATATAAAATAAAATGATGTAAAACATACCTGAATCCAGACCAAACCCGAACCCAGACCGAACCCGAACCCGAATGGGCCCGAACCCAAATGAGCCCGAACCCGAATGGGCCCGAACCCGAATGAGCCCGAACCCGAATGAGCCCGAACCCGAATGGACCCGAACCCGAATGAGCCCGAACCCGGATGGACCCGAACCCTAATGAGCCCGAACCCTAATGAACCCGAACCCGAATGAACCCGACCCGAACCCGCCCAATTGCCACCTCTAGATAAAGGCTATATTTATTCAACAAAACACCTGCAGTGATTTGATTTGTTACGCTAAAAATGTATCTTCTTAACATTTATTCATAACAAAAGCAATTATTAAGCATTTATCACATTATTACATTGGCTTGTTTGTTTCTGAAGAAAACTGTTGAGCCTTTTAAGTTTCTCTCTTTTGATTCTGAGACATTGCCACGGCCAACTCTTTCTGTCTTTCACTAAATCCAAGGGAGGAGCCAGCCAGCCAGCCATTGGGGATCTTATAGACATAACTTCGGATTTCATAGCATGTAAGCAAACCAAGCACAAAGGAGGCACTAAAACACTATATAATATTCCAAAACAAACAGCTTTTTTAAGAGTTTGCCAAAATTACTAAAACCACTAGAGCTAAAACAAAGTTCACATCAAAACATGGTTAGGCCTAGTCAACTTCCTCCATCTTGCTGCCGTCAACATCAGCATCCTCCAATGGGGGCATTTCAGCATCAGCATCAGCATCTGCATCACCTGCATCCTCATCAATGCTCAAGCCAAGTTTCAACATCCTGTGTATTCTGTTGCCGAAGGTGTTAGGCTCATCAAGGCTGAAGCCAGAGGTGAGGAGAGCAGTCTCAAAGAGCAGGAGAACAAGGTCCTTCACAGACTTGTCATTCTTGTCAGCATCAGCTCTCTTTCTCAGCTCTTCCATGATGGAGTTCTCGGGGTTGATCTCCATTGTCTTCTTGCTTGACATGTATCCAGCCATGCTGTTATCCCTCAACGCCTGGGCTTTCATGATTCTCTCCATGTTGGCAGTCCAACCATACTCACCAGTGACTAAACAGCAAGGAGAATCAACCACTCGGTCAGAGACCACAACCTTCTCAACCTTGTCACCCAACACATCCTTGATAACCTTGCAAAGACCCTCAAACTTTTCCTTCAAACCTTCTTTTTCTTCTCATCCTCACTCTCATCAATTTTCAGACCTTCCTTGGTTGCAGACACAAGCTTTTTTCCCTCAAATTCTTTGAGCTGACCAACAGCATACTCATCAATAGCATCAACCATATAAAGAACCTCATAGCCCTTCTTCTTCAGCTTCTCAAGGAACGGGGAATTCTCAACCGCCTTTTTACTCTCACCAGTGATGTAATAGATGTCATTCTGACCCTCCTTCATTCTGGTCACATAGTCCTTCAAGCTGGTCATCTCATCACCACTCTTGGTGGAGTGGTATCGGAGCAATTCAGCAATCTTAGTTCTGTTCTGAGAATCCTCATGGATACCAAGCTTGAGGTTCTTGGAGAAGGCCTCATAGAACTTGTTGTAATCTTCTTTGTTCTCAGCTATTTCAAAGAAGAGCTCAATGCACTTCTTCACCAAGTTCTTGCGGATTACCTTCAAGATCTTGTTCTGTTGCAACATTTCTCTTGAAATGTTGAGAGGAAGGTCCTCTGAGTCAACAATACCCTTCACAAAGCTAAGGAATTCAGGGATCAGCTCCTCACAGTTGTCCATGATAAAGACACGTCTGACATACAGCTTGATGTTGTTGGGCTTCTTCTTTGTGTCAAAGAGATCAAAAGGAGCCCTCTTGGGAACAAAGAGGACAGCCTTGAACTCAAGCTGCCCCTCAACCGAAAAGTGCTTGACAGCCAAATGCTCTTCCCAATCATTTGTAAGGCTCTTGTAGAAAGCAGCATATTCTTCCTTGCTAATCTCCTCTGGCTTCCTCATCCAAATGGGCTTCTGCTTGTTCACCAACGACCACTCATGCGAGACCTCCTTAATCTTCTTCTTTTTCTTCTCTTCTTTCTCATTCTCCTCATCAACATCCTCGACTTTTCCTTCTTCATCCTTCTTATCCTCCTCATCCTCATCATCAGAAATCTCCTTCTCAGTAGTCTTCTCAATCCAGAGGGAAATAGGGTAGCTAATGAATTCAGAGTGCTTCTTAATCAGGTCCTTCAAACGGCGCTCCTCAAGATACTCAAGTTGGTCCTCCTTCAAGAAAAGGGTAATCTTAGTACCCCTACCGAGGTTCTCCCCAGAGGTATCCCTGGTGATAGTGAACGACCCACCAGCTTGGGACTCCCACACATACTGCTCATCATCATTGTGCTTTGTGGTAACAATAACCTTCTCAGCAACCAAGTAAGCTGAGTAGAAACCAACACCAAATTGTCCAATCATGCTAACATCAGCACCAGCAGCCAATGCCTCCATGAATTCCTTGGTCCCAGACCTTGCAATGGTACCAAGATTGTTCACCAAATCTAGACAACAGAGATATAATCACATTAAGCCCCCCTTTTAGTTGAAACTGAAGAACTAAATGCACAAGAACTTATAAAGCAATAAAAAAACTAACCAGCCTTGGTCATGCCAATACCACTGTCAATGATTGACAAGGTGTTGTTAGTCTTGTCAGGGACAATGTGGATGAAGAGCTCTGGCTGAGCATCAAGCTTGCTCTTGTCCGTCAAGCTTTCAAATCTAATCTTGTCCAAAGCCTACAAAAGACACAGTTTTTAACATGAAAACAATTACTAATCGCACCCAAAGGCCCATTCATTTCCATTCTGTCATGCATATCAGACTCGCCAGGTCGCTCTTATTCACTCTTTTACACTCATAAAAAACCAGAAAAGGCACAAATTTATACCCAGCAACATACAGCTTTCATTAAGCTTCAAGAAAACGAGAGTGACGGCCTACTAAAAAAAAAAAAAAACTTTTACACTTTCATACGACAAAATCTATCACGTTCAAGCCAAATCATGACAAATAAATCAAACGCTAAAAATAAAAAACTTAGTAACAAAAGTAATAGATAAATCATAATGAACGACCAAGAAACAGAGCATTACATATAAAACATCAGAAAAATATATACTGAAACCATGAAAAACCTATCTTTCAAATATACAAACAAAACACATAAACATCGAAGCATAAAAGATTAGATCCGTTAAATCATGCATCAAAAAGAAACCCCAATATTCTCAAAGTCTTTAGAAATGAAATACAGAGAAAAAGAGAGAGGGGAGGCTTACATCGGAGGCGTTGCTGATGAGCTCACGAAGAAATATCTCCTTGTTACTGTAGAAAGTGTTGATAATCAAGCTGAGAAGCTGGTTGATCTCAGCCTGGAAAGCAAACGTCTCTGTCTCGGCCATCGATGGATAACTCTAAACTCTAAAATCCCTTTCCCAATTACAAGCAGAAATAAAGCGAAATGGAAAGCAAAGGGTAAGGCTCTGCTATGAGCGTAACGAGACTTTATAGAGGAGACTTCATAAGGGTTTCTAGATCATTCTTTTTATTTTTTCTTATTTTTTGGATTTTATTTTACGATGAAAAAAATAATTAGGAAGTGGGAGTTGCGCTGTGCGTCTTCATTATTGGTATTTTTATTTATTTACTTGGTTGGTACTTTGGTAAAGGGTTAATACTAACAGCACATATAGAATAAGCATAAGCATGGCGATAAGTGCATAATCGATTTGATTTAAGCAGATAGAAGTAGGAGAGTTAAAAAGGTAAATTAGAAATAGACTTTTTTTTTATATAAATAATATCTAAATGTGCAATCTACAATTTGATAATACAAGAAAAAAAAGGAGATTTTGAAGGGTAAAATAAAATGAAATAAAATAAAATCACCTCACCTTACTGTATACATACATTACAAAACACAAAACCATACCTTAACTTCCTCACATATACTTATATAGGTCCCCTCATATCAAAACTGTCATTATTACAAAACTCAATTATAAAAATTAATATATGACCTAATAATACACTCGACCGACACCTTTACTGCCTGAACCAACATGCAAATGACCCGAGAATGAACTCACACCCATAGACATAGTCCATGCCTCCCTCACTGTGTAATACTAATACTAATACTCCTAGCATTGCCATTTAACCTCTCCCAACACACAACATAAACACACTTGATATATGAAACAAGTTAGAACAACTTAACTGGCACACAACAGTGCCAGTGCCAGTGCCCCGACTGCACTGGGGAGGCGTTCGCCAATACCTGCAACGTCGGGGAAACTGCTGCTAAGACACAAGCTCCAATCAATAATAGCACATAAGGAGTGGAGGGATCCTTCCTTTAGCCCCTAGTCTTTGCTCGCTTCATTCCAAGGCTGTTGTGGAAGGGGGATACAGAACCAGACATGGGAGAACCTTCCTCACGAAGCGTACCATTCAGCATTGCTAGCTCTCGCAGCTGTTGTTTCTTATAGAAATCCTGGGATTCATCCTATTTTTCAATAATAAAAACATGTTTTCATGATACCTAACCTAATAATAAACACATAGTTTTAATATTATCACAACACAAGGAAATTTTACTCACCACAGGCTTGAGCAAATCTTCAAGTATCTCACGTGCTTGCATTAGGCGAGCATCAACTATTTCAACAGGTAATTCTGCCTCAACTAGGATATGAAGAGGTTCATTCAGATGTTCATACCCAGGTTTTCCTCTCATCACTTCTTCCTTAACAATTTTAAAACACAACATTACTTCATTTATATCCACATAAAGAAAGACAGAGACAGAATTTTACATTCACCAAAGATACAGAAAATTCAAGATCAGGTAGGCTGTTTCTTTAGAATTAAATCAAGGCATAATTCATTGAAGCTTATCCATATTGGGAACTGCTAAAAAGTTTAGGGTTACATGTTTGATAGGTTTCACTTTCATCAAAACCTTCTAAATATGATCACATATTTACCAAACTTATTTAATGAGCAATAACTACTCAGAAAGATGCAAGGAAAAGGATCATTACCCTAGCTGGATCCTTAATACTGCCCCGCCCTCTTATAAGGACATGGCACTCCGTATTTGCCTCCACACGCTTAAGAGAGTTGCCCCTAGGACCAAGGAGGCGGCCAACAAAATTGAACTGCAACATTAAATTAGTTTAGACACTGAAAAAGAAATTTTCTAAAATCACTGTTAAGTCAGGAGTTCATTCATACATTAGGATAGTTGTCGACAGGAATATCCACTCTGATTGTTCTCTTAACAATAAGACCAGAAGAGCCACCTTGAGAACTCAGCCAGTTCTGTGCCAAAGAGGGCTGTACTAAACCTGACATCTGCACCATAATATTCCAGGTTTTGTTAAAAAAAAAAAAAACATAGCAACAGATTAATGCAAATATCTTCCATCGTATTGCACAGATAAGATTAGGGAACAGAAGAATCATTCTTTAGACAAGCACCAGGAATTCCTCAAAGACATTTCAAGACAAGTACCCTGAACAGATCAAAAGAAATCGTTCTGACAAAGAATATCCACAGAAGAGTAAAATCTGAAGTTCAAGGACTACGAAGCCTAAAAGCAGTAACATATGAGTTTCCAGAAGAATCTGGACCCAACTAACACAGTCAACCATCAACTTATTGGGATCATATGAGACCATCTAAGCAGCTTCTATGAAATATGGGTAAGCTAGTCTTTCTACAAATATAAAACGGGTAACTGGAATCATGGAAACCACTTTTTTTTTTTTTTGGGTGGGGGGGGGGGGGATGACTGTTTAGTTGTTAAAGTCAGCAATAAAGTACACAGTTCAGAGAATAGCCCTCTTATCAGAACTCCTAATATGCACCGTCTCACACTCAATTCACATTTCAGGCTTCCATCCTAAAAGAAACTGAAGTTTAACACCATATAAGATTATGATAAACGGTCATTCCCAGCATATCTGATTTTATCTTGACAATGATAAAGACCAGGGATAACAATGAGTTATATAATTAGAAGCAACAGCCTGAAACATTTTCCAAGATAAACTAGTTTTCAGGACTTCTTCATGCTAGCCTCAGACAGCCTGTCATAAGAGAAACGACAATACAAGCTACAAGTCAAATAAAGGTTATGTTAGCATGAAATGTAGTAAAATATTAAGTCAGCAATACCTCTAATAGCAGTAAAATTAGATGGTAAAGAGTTATGTTAATGGTTAGTATCCATACTTCTGATTGAAACCGTGATGTCCATCTGTTCATATCGGCTCCTCCATTTGAAAACATTCCTCCAGAAGCCAGGGGGCTAGCTTGTTCAAGCCCACTTTGACCCAAAACTGATGCATTCCCCAACAGTGTAGTTACACGCAAAATTTCTGCTCCAAAAATGTCATTTTCAAGAATAAGATGTACCAGTTAGCATTTGTTAAGAAATCAGTTAGCAGTCACCACAAAATGGAGAGACTACACGGAATGTTAACTTAGTCAGTTAAATATCAACTCTTCCTTCATAAAATAAGCTACTCTTCCAGCTGAATGCAATCTAGAACGAAAGGAAAAGAAAGATGTAGTGAAATTTCATTTTGGTTTATTTATACATCAATAATAAACATTCTTACATTACTTAAAAAGGAATTATTTGACTGACTGACTCGCAGAACCAAATCATCTGTTAGAATCTGAAATCATACACGTGAAGACAAAAAAAAAAAAAAAAACAAAGGAAGGAAGGAAGCACTAAAAGAAATACTATTTAATTGCACTGCCACCAAATATTAGCTCATTGTTACAGGACAGTTTAGTACAATAAACAGTAGAAAGAGAAAACAAACAACCACCTCTTTTGGCTAGAAGTTGGCAACTAAGGTCTCTCACAACTAACCTAAAAGAACTAAATCTTACAGGTAAGTTCCCCAAGATTTCTCAATTCCTTGAGAGACCTTGGGATCCATCATATGATGAATACCCACCATAGGCTGCTCCCCAAGATGAATACACGCAGAATCACTAGCTTTCCCTCTGTAACTCTTTCTTCATATCCATTCCTTCCTTCACCACTGTTAGTGAGGTTCAGAAACTTCCTTTTTCCTCCCTCTTCGTTTCCATTCTGTTCTTCTCTCTTAGGACTGCACTAGCAACCTCTTCTTTCTTCTTCATCCTTCACTTCCATTGCTTCCTAAGATATGTCTAACTATCCACTGTGACATAGAGGAGCTATCAAGGTTCATGTAAGATTCATCATATTGGTTTTTAAAACTAATTTGGAACCATAGTTTCTGTTGTATCATTACTGCTCTACCCGAAAATTTTGAAAGTGTAAGCAAGTTTTCCATCGAGGCTCAAATTGCAGGCAATTCGACCTCAATCATGATTCCACTGAGTCTTAGTAATTGTCAGTTCTATCTACAAAAATGTATTGACATAAGAGGCATGTTTACATTTACATGATTTACTAAATGAATTAGCTCTAACTATGAAGCTTTTGACAGGAGATTAGTAATTAAGTTAGTGTTAGTGGGTTGATCCCTAATTAGCTTTTCTAGTCAGTTACTTGTGAAGTTAGCATTTGGCAGTTAACATTTAGCTTTAAGTTGTTGTTTTAGTGACAACAAAGAGGGAGGGAGATATTGTCTGCATGATCCTTTGACAAGAAAGAGGATTGCTACTTTGAAAAACTCACCCTGGTTCAACAGTCTATATGTATGAGGGAGCACTGGCATAAATGGACTAAGCTTGTTACGCTCTGCCAGTAACTCCGACAGATATCTGCAAAAGGGAAAATGAAAACCATCAGCCAACTGTTGATTAACACATCCATCTAAACAAGGTGATGTTAAAGTTGGGAGCAGAAACAGAGTCATTAATGAGAGTTTCACACAATCCCCAGTTATTTAGCTTCGATTCAGTACAATTATTTTCAGATCACAACTTAAACCTCAACCCCTCCCCCCCATACAAGACAATGAAAGCATCAAACCACTAGAAATTCACCGACTCGCAAATCTGAACTGATCTGTTAGTATAATCATAACATCAACAGAAACTCAAAACGAAAAGCATAATCAGCTCAAAAACGAACGATCGAGCTCTAGATCTTGGAAATTGCAGCAGAAGTGAGCTTAGAAAACAAGTTTAACAGTAAGCAAAGCAATTATAAGCAAAAGAGAAAGATCAGAGCCAAGATCACTACAGTATCTGCAAAGAAAAAAAGAGATAATGGATATGCAGCAGGATCGAAAGGGAAAGACGAGTAGAAAAGATAAGATCGCAAGGTGTTAGATTAAAATTAACGTAAGAGAGGAGAAAAAGAAGAGCATACTTCTCTTGGTCGAGGAGGGCGGAGGCGGACCGGAGGCCAGAGAGGTGGGGAGAGTGAGGGGCGGAAGGCGAGGGAGAGTAGGCCATATATCTGCCTCCGCCACCGCCCAATGAAGTCATGAGTAGAAGAGAAGGATGCGTTCAGGAAGGAAGGGCTGCTGGCTGTCGTATATAGTTTCTTCCTTTCTTTAATAAAGAAAGGAAAAAATAAAAATACTAAGTAGTAGTAATCATATATATTATATTACAACAACATACAATAAAATTTTCTTTTATAGAATTTCATAAATAAATCTTATTCTAATTATTTGTAATAAATTTTAAAATTTTTAAAATAAATCTTATTCTAATTATTTATCCGATCTGATATTTATCAAAATCCAAAAATTTAATAAATCGATAAAAAATCGAATTAACCGATAAAAATTAATTTAAAAAATTGAATTAAATTGATAAAAAATTAAGTTTTTGTTAATTTTGTTAATTTTTATTAATTTCTTTTATAAATTATTAAATTAAATTTTTAAATTTTTAATTATATATTAAAAACAATACTATTAAATCAAATTCATAAAATATTTAATATTTAATTTATTTTTAATTAAAATTTTTGATTAAATCATTTAAATCGATTGAATCAATAATTAAATCTCATCTATAACTATATAACTTAATATAAAAATTATCTCCAATTCAATGAGATAAGAGAATTAGATATCTTGGATAAGAATTGATTGACACCTAAGTATAAGTATTAAGGGGGTTTGGGGGTAGTTTGGGTATTTTTTTTATTAGGAAGGAAAGAAAGAAAAGAAAAGAAAAATAAATAAAAAATTATATGTTCGTGTTATTTTTTTTTTCAAAATATTATAAATTTATATAATTTTTATACGTTGATAATTCATTTTATGTAGATTTTAACACGTTCTCATGTTCGTGTCGTGTTTGTGTTATTTTTTCGTCTGTTCAAAATATTATAAATTTATATAATTTTTTACATGTTAATAACTCATTTTATTTAGATTTTGACACGTTTAGAAATTTGTTCGTGTTCATATTATTTTTCGTGTTCGTGTTTTTTTTTTTTTTGTGTTCAAAGTATTATAAATTTATATATATTTTTACATGTTAATAATTTATTTATTGTAGATTTGGACACGTTCGTGTATTTGTATTGTGTTCATATTATTTTCACGTCATGTCGTATTTTAATTATTTTTTCCATATGTTCGTTTTGTGTTTCAATTCATCCAAATATTTTGCATAGTTTATCATGGTGATCCAATTTAGAGAAAATTTTGTGTGTTCGTGTCGTATTTCAATTCATCCCATATTTTGCATAATTTGTTATAATAATTCAATTTAGAGAAAAATTGTATGTCAGTAACATGTTCATGTTATTTATCATGTGTTTAAAATATTATAAATTTATATAAATTTTTACATGTTAATAATTAGTTTTATGTAGATTTTGATACGCTCGTGTATTTGTGTTGTGTTCATGCAATTTTGTATCGTGTTTTAATTATTTTTTTCATGTTGTGTTCGAGTCGTATAATCATGTTGTGTCCGAAATTGCCAAGTCTAATTGACACTATTCAAATAACTCACAAATTTCTGTCAAACATCATCATATTCGTGTTATTTTTTCCTGTTATAATCGTATTGAAGGTATTATATATTTATATAAATTTTGACACGTTAATAATTCGTTTTATGTAGATTTTGACACATTCGTGTATTTGTGTCATGTTCATATTATTTTTGTGTCATGTTGTGTTTTAATTATTTTTTCCATGTTATGTTCGTATCGTATAATTATGTTGTCTCTGAAATTGTCGAATGTAATTAACAATATTCAAATAACTCTCAATTTTATACCAGGGATCATATAAAAATAAGAATTATTATTTTTTTAAATTATTATCTTTACTACTCTTGTTTTTTTATCTTCCAAAATTATTATAAAATGTTAATTTAAATCCAATAATATTCCGCAACGAAACGCGAGCATTATCTAGTATATATATATATATTTATCCCATAAAATATATATAAGATTTTAAAACAAAACAAAACAATGCCTATTGTCATAACAGTTTTTTCGACCACTAAGACGATTTGGAAAACACAAAATGGAGTCGCCACCAATCTTTTTTTGCTAGGTGTGATTGGCCACCTATTTAAACCGGTTTTAGTAAAATATTTTAAAATTAATTAAAACATTTTGTAAAGCCAATTTCGAAGTCCGCGCTTTGAACCAGAGAGTAAAACATAATTGGGTTCGGGAGTCAGTTACGTGCGGGGAAGGATTAGCACCCCTGCAACGCCCGTTTAGAAAACGGTACCATTTAATCACGTGTTATCTTAAATCTGGATTTAATGGACTTGACATCACTATTTAAAAATAATTCTTTTTTTTTTATATTTTATTTAATTTTAAAAAACATGTTTATTATTTTTTGAATTTTTTTTGAACTGTTAATATTTTTTTCAAAAACGAAAGTGAACATAAATTTGTTATCGAAAATACTCATTAAATATTCTCAACACTCTTGGTGGTATTTAACGAGATCTTCTCACCTCGAGATATCTTAGGAATCACAACCGTGATATCTTTCGAATTCCGTCGTCGGCAATTTATATCCATTTTTTTATTTTCGTATGATGCGAATATTTAAACTTCGGATGCATACGACTTAGCATATAAGACATGTGGTTAAATACCGAACTATAAAATTAAACATGCAAATTATAATATTAAAAACACGAGCATGGCAAAATATCGAGCGCATAAAATTCACCATTTATTCATTTTTATTATTTTAATTATTTCCATTTTTTTATGAAAACGGATTTTCGTATCGAGCATTTCGCTAAATACACCCACTACTCGTGATGATACTTAGCGAAATTTTCTCACCTCAAGATATCTTAGGAATCACTACCGTGACGTCCTTCGAATTCCATCGTCGGTTATTCGCATTTATTAAAATCTTTTTTTTTTGAAAAGTAAATTAAAATACTTTTAATAATCATTTCCAAAATAAAAAAATATCTATGTAAGAATAATTCCCGAATCACTCCGATATTTTCGATAATGTTTCGATTATTATTCTTACTCGGACCATTTCGAAGAACGATTGATACTCTGATCATCCGAGAAAGAGATCCGTTTTTAGAAACTTTTATTTACCGAAAATAATTTTAAAAGACATGTATTAATTGAAAAAAATATTTTTATAATTTTAAAATCGAAACCGAACAATAAAAATACGTCGAATACTGAACAAGAATAAATAAACAAAAATAGTAATATAAATAAATGAGGAAATTAAAACCATACTTGAAAAATATCGAGAATCCGAAAATTAAAATGCCGGACTTGATCTTCGTAAAATCACCTGAAAAATGTCGAAAATCGATAATCGTGAATTTTTCTTTTTAATTTTTTAATTTTTTAATTTTTTTCCTTTTTTGTTTTTTTATATTTTTTATATTTTTAATTTTTTTGTATCATTATTATTATTATTATTCATTTTCATTTTCTTTTTTTGATTTTTATTTTATTTTAATTTAATTTTTGTTTTTATTTTTTTCCTTTTTATTTTTTCTTGTAATTTTACTCAATTTTTATTTTCTTCTTTTTTTTTCCTTTTTCTATTTTTTATTTTCCTCTTTTTTTTCCTTAAATTTTAAATTTAAATTTTCTTTTTTTTTCTTTTTTCTTTTTTTTTCTTTCTTCTCTCTTTTTTTTTTCTTTCTCCCTGGCCCAACCACGCCTGGCCTGTTGGGCCCAAGGCCTGGGCCGGTTCAGCGCAGGCCGGATCCGGTTTGGGTCGGATCCTCTTTTTCTTTTTTTTTTTGGTGGCCCGGGTTGGGCGCGCGAACCCCGGGTCGGATCCGGGTCTACGCGCGGACCCTCCTTGCGTGAAACGACGCCTGATAACTCGTATAATTATATAGTTTTTAGTTATGTTTTATTATTGTTTTGTGTCAAATACGAGTTATTATTGTTTAGTCTAATTGAGTTTATGATCTTTTATATTTTTATGTAATTTGGTGTTTTTCACAAGTTTCTTTGAGTGATTTCAGATTACTAGAATTAAGGGCAAATCCAGTTCAGTTCCAGTTCCGACACCGTTTGGAATATCAGCTATATCTCGAGTTTCACTGAAGCAATAAGGCTGAAATTTGTAGCCGTGCAAAGCTAAGAGGCATATCTATCTTTTTCATGTTTTACACTTCTTGAAACGGAGTCGTTTTCCCTAGCGAAATCGACCATCAAGTTGGCTGATGTGCAATGACGTCTGTGCTGACCTGTTTTCGTATTTTGCCCATATCTTCTTATCCACATCAGCAAATGAGCTGATTCCAACGGCTATGGATCCGTAACTGATAGGGGTATATTTTTCTAGAAGACAATTTTATCAGATCGAGCCTCCAACATTGACAAAATCGACCATCAAGCTGGCTGATCAGAATTGTCATACAATATGACGAAAATTGTTAGAAAAATGCACCCACCTATTATACCTACCTTTGAAATTTGTAAAGCTTGTATCTTGTCATTTAGCCCTCCAAAATGTGTATAAATAGAGGGCCTTGGATGAGTATTAGGATACATTATACATTGGTAGGATATTAGCCATTGTAATAAAATTCTCTAAGTTTTCTTCTTCTTTCCTTTCTCTAGTTTTCTTTTTCTTTATTTTTCTTTTCATTTTCTTCATATCTAGTATGTGTTGCTAATCATATTGTTGAGGTGATGAGGTGAAGCTCTTGGTAAATGCTAAGGTTAGTCTCTTAAACATGAGCTAAAATGAATCATCATTTATAAACACTAGTATAGATAATATTTTCTTTTGGTTTAAAATCATACTTGCAAAGTAGAGATCTTGATTCATTATTGACAATGAAAATGGCACAGTAAATGCTTGGTTTCATAACCTTGATTTGTTGTAGACATATACCTTGGCATAAGGAATGCTTGGACTCTTTTTATGAGTTTTGAGGACACCAAATGAACATAATATCATATGCTATGGACGTTGGACAATTTGGACTGAATTGCTAAACCTTCAGATTGGAACCTCCCTTATGTGTGGATTTCAATTGTGTAATAAAACAAGATTAATCTTAGTATAACACCAAGAGTGGATTCTCTAACCTCAACATCTTTTCTTATTGTTTTTTATATTTTGTTTAATTTCTTTTATGTTATTTTATTTATTTTGTTCTCTAATATCTTGTTTATTTTGTTTTGTTGTTGATTCCCTAATATCTTGTTTACTTTCTTTTTCTTATATATTTATAAACTTATACTTACTAATACGCTTCCCTGTGGTTCGACCTCGGACACCCGAGAATTTATTACTTGAACATAACCTGCACTTGGGTTTATAACTCTTAATTGAGTCTCCATCAAGTTTTTGGCGCCGTTGCCGGGGAGGCAATACTAAGTATATAAGTTTATAAGTATATTTATTTTTATTGGCTGGTTATACCGCCTATATTTATTTTTATTGGCTGGTTATACCGCCTAATTTTCTATATATTTATATTTATATTGTATATTAACTTTGTTTTATTTTTATTGGCTGGTTATACCGCCTAATCTGTATATTAACTTTGTTTTATGCTTGTTTGGCGACGTGATTTTAGATCTCGTCGTTTAGTTAGATTTTATTGTGAAACTTTTTCAGGTAATCTTTCTAATACAACTCCTACCATGGCTGACAATGAAAGTGTTCATGCTGAAGATGAGAACAGACAAGTACGCACCATGCGTGACTACTTGCAACCAACTCGAAGCTCATCACCCTCTTGTTTTATTTTTCCTCTCAATGCAAACAACTTTCGTTTTAAACCAGGTATGATAGCTTTGCTTCCAAATTTCCATGGGTTAGAATCGGAAAGTGCTTACTCGTTTCTAAAAGACTTCGAAGATGTATGTGTCACCTTTAATGACCAACAATGTACAAATGAAATTGTCAAGCTAAAATTATTTCCTTTTTCTTTAAAAGATAAAGCAAAAATTTGGCTTCATAATTTAAAACCAAGGTCAATTGGCACATGGCAAGAATTACAAACTGAGTTTCTAAAGAAATTTTTCCCAGCACATAAAACTACTGCTTTGAAAAGACAGATTCAAAATTTCAATCAAAATCAAAATGAAGCATTTTTTCAGTGCTGGGAACGTTTTAAAGATTTGTTAAGTTCTTGTCCACATCATGGTTTTGAAAAATGGCGTCTTATTAGTTTCTTTTATGAAAGTTTAACTCCCGAAACTAAACAATTTGTTGAAACAATGTGTAACGGTGAGTTTCTAGAAAAAGAACCTGAAGAAGCCTTTGACTACCTAGACCATTTGGCAGATAACTCTCAAGCCTGGCACACAGATAATTCCTCTGAAAGTTCCAATAGATCTAATCTTGTTTCTAACAGAGGTAAATATCATTTTAGTCAAGAAGATGAGATAAAAGCTAAAGTAGCTAATTTGGCTAGAAAAATTGAAGCCATGGAACTTAGAGAAGTAAAAGAAGTCAAAACGGTTAAAAATGAAGAAAGTTGTGGAATTTGTGAAATCATGGGACACCCCACTTCTGAATGTCCAAACATTCCCATTCTTAAAGAAGCGTTGCATGATCAAGTAAATTCCATAAACACATTTAAAAAGCCTTTTCCTTCTCCTTACTCTGAAACGTATAACCCTGAATGGAGAAATCATCCCAACTTCAGTTGGCGGAATAATAATCATGTTCAGGTACCACAATTTCAAAAGCCGGGCAACACTTTTTCCTATCAACCTTCACGTGTACAAACCTTGGAAGAGACATTGCAAGCATTCATGCAAACACAAGCAAATGTGAATAACCAAACTTCACAGGACATCAATGAGATCAAAAACACCTTGTCCATATTGACAGCTTCATTACGCACTCAAGAAAAAGGTAAGTTTCCTGCTCAACCTCAGCCTAACCCTTCTACTCAATGTCTTGTTTCTTGCTCCAATGAAACTCAACAGGAAAATGCCAGTTCTATCACAACTCTTCGAAGTGGAAAGGCAATTGACAAAAACATTCCATCAAAAGACCAAGATCCTCCTTCCCCTCCGAAAAGTAACGGTAAGGATGATGGTAAGTCTGAACTTCTTGAAAATTTGGACAAAGAAAAAGGTATGCATCCTGCTCCTTTTCCTCAAAGGTTACAAACAATAAAGAATTTGAATCAAAATGCAGAAATTTATGAAATTTTCAAACAAGTTAAGATTAACATTCCTTTATTGGATGGAATCAAACAAGTTCCATCTTATGCTAAATTTTTGAAGGACATATGCACAGTTAAAAGGAAACATAATGTACAAAAGAAAGCATTTCTGACGGAAATTGTGAGCTCAATCATTCAGCACCTTACTCCACCAAAATTCAAAGATCCTGGATGTCCAACAATCTCATGCATCATTGGAAACACTAGAATAGAACGAATGGTTAAGCATTGTTGGAAACAAAAGTTTGAGGAACTCAGAAATGATGCATATGAGAATTGTAAAATTCATAAAGAAAGAACTAAAGCCTTTCATGACAAGTTAATTTCAAGAAAAACATTTGATGTTGGGCAAAAAGTTCTACTTTATAATTCTAGACTTCACATATTTCCTGGTAAGTTGAGATCAAGATGGACTGGCCCATTTGTGGTTAAGCATGTGTATCATTATGGAGCAGTTGACATTGAGAATCCTCAAAATGGTAACGTATTCAAGATGGATGATATTCTCACAAGATTGCAGAAACGATTTCCTCCTTTTCCTCGAAATATTTTACTGAAGCTTTACCAAGTTCGATTTGAAAGATTAAGAATGCTTATGCACAAAGGGATTCCTGAAGACATACGTTGGATAATTGAAGCCAAGGTACGTGAAGATGAATATCTTCCTGTTTTGCATTTACCAGGTACAGGTAGAAGCACTTTTGCAAAGAAGCGACGAGCAAAGCGCATGAGTTCAAATTGCCACAAATGTGCACGATGGACGTGTAACGGTAAATGTCGTTCTATTGGGATTCCGTCCTCTAATCGAGATGATAAAATTGAATTCATTAAGGATGGACTGAGTAACGAGAATTTGGGTAATATCCAACTTTCTCTTGAGACGCATCCTAGTGGAGACGTACAAAGAGAAATTCTTGATTTATGGCCGCAATTCCAAAGGGAATGGCAACATCTTGGGAATCTGATGTTAAAAGACCCTGTTTGCCAGCTTGTAAGAAAACTGGATGGGAAGCATATCCTCGACTCATAGAAGGCGTTTAAGCCGTTTCTGGACGTAAAACCAGAGGAAGATGTGAGCCACAATCACAACTACAATAAATGACTTCTCAGCTTTTGGTTTGATTTGCAATAACTTTATTTCGGTTTATTTTACGTGTTGTTAGATTTGTGTAATTATTCTCGTTTTTTTTTTTTTTTTTGCATTGGTCTTTTACGGTTGCTTTTTCTTTTCTTTTTGATTTTCTTCCTGAAATCACGCAAAAATCTTTTGTTAGGTTAACATTTTCTTCTGACAGGTCAAATACACTTTCGGCGACATTATTACTCTTGTCTGATTCATTACTCAGTCCTCTATATATTACACCATGTACTCATTCTCTTTCAGGCACTTGAAAAAAAAAATGGAAAGCACTTCGTCCCAGCGCATTAAAAAAAATTTGTGTCTTTGGAGGTGCTTATCTAGGGAAAAATAACATATTCGCTGATGAAGCCATAAGAGTTGGAGTAATACTTGCCCAACAAAAGATCCAGTTGATTTATGGAGGCGGTAGTACGGGTTTAATGGGAGCAGTCGCTACATCAGCACACGCCGGAGGAAGTTCAGTTCTAGGAATAGTGCCAAAACTATTCACAGGTTTTTGTGGACCTACCGTGGGTAAGGAAATACAAGTCTGGAGTATCCCTGAACGGATAACAATCATGTACCATTCTGCCGATGCATTCATTGCTTTACCAGGAGGTCTGGGTATATTGAAAGAAATAGCTTGCGTGGCTTCTTGGTCATCTTTGGTCACAAATAAGAAACCCATTGGTTTGCTTAATTTTAATTGTTATTTTAGTAATTTGCTTTCATATTTAGATAATGCTGTGGATAATGGATTCATGTTTTCAGAGGCAAGGAGAACCATAATTTCTGCTACAACCATTGAAGATTTACTCAAAAAGCTACAAGCTTATGAGTGTTTATCTGCTACGGTTGTTTCGCAAACGCTCGGAAAAAGAAAAAGAGATATGGACGAGCAAGGAGTGGATTGCACTTTATCTTTGTGACATTATCTAACATTTTGCTTGTTGTGTCTCAGTTATAATAAGTGGTTAGCAACCTCTGCAGGTAATATCTCCTAAATTCTACCTTTAAAATTTGACATTGGGGACAATGTCATATTTTAGTAGGGGGTAAGGGACATATTTTGCTAAAAAAAAAAATTTGTTGTGTTTTAAGACATTTAGAAGTATTCATTCTGAACAAGGTCTGAGTAAGGGAGACTTGAGACATACCTTGTCAGTTTGATTTTATCTTCTTCTTCTTCAAAAAAAAAAAAAAAAAAAAGCATGTTTAGACTTAGTGTGTTTTTTAGTTACTTTCAATACTATAATGAGATATGAATTGCATAAGTCTAAAGCAAATTTATTAGTGAGAAGATTTTCATGAGAATTGAGCTTGATGTCAACCTTTTTATGAGCCAATGTTAATATGATATGTTGATTGAGAAAGAAGCATGTTTAGACTTAATCTGACTTGTATAATCATCCTTGTGAGTTTTTGAGCCTATAATGATTGATGCATTATACAAATCAATCTAATTTCTTTCTTGAGTGCTCTTATGATTACATGATTCTCTAGAACTTGCTTTAAACCGTTTGATACTATATTGATACATGTGACAACATGAATATGATAGAGGCATTAGGATTATAACCAGAGCCAAACAGTCATCCCTTATTAATGTTCTAAGAGAACATCCCCACTAGTGAGCCAATTTGAGCCTACATTAAATATGCTGTTTTATTGGTAACCACAACTTACACCTAGCCTAAATATACTTATATCCTTACCCTTGTTCTAAAGATGGATTTTTATATTTTGAGACATATTAAAAATAAAAAAGTAAAAAAATAAAAAATAAGGGATATTTTTAGTTGAAAATTTGGGTTAGAAACAAAAGATAAGTGTGGGGGAAGAAAAGAAAAGAAAAAGTCAAGAGAAAAAGAAAGGGATCATTGTCAAATACATTCCCATATTAAAAAAAAAAAAATCTTCTCTTGAACTTCTAGTTAAAGTAAAGAAAAAGATGTTACAAAGTTGGTTAGAATGAAGCAAAGGCTCAACATGAATATTTAGCCTATGTTATTATGTGCTTTATAAGAGTTTTGAGAAGTTTTATTCGTATGATCTTATTATGTCTCTAAACTCTATGAACTCTTTGGAACCTTTGTGATATCTTTATCCTTTTGTTCTTTAACCACATTATAACCCTTTGGCCCCATTACAACCTTGAATAAAGACCTCTTGATTTATGAAGTTGTATGATCTAAATAGTGGAGAATAGGTGGACAAGCAAGCATATGGTAGAAGTGTTTTCATGAGATTGATTGAGTGTAAACACTTTACCACTACTTTAAAGAGTGAAAATCATGAGAGTATAGTGAGAAGTTGAGATTAAGTTGAATATGCACTATTTTGATTGAAATATGTTATGTTAATATTGGCTTAACTCATTTATTTACATTCAAGCATGAATTTTTGTGAAATTCTTTGAGCTATTGATTAGTTTATAAGACTTGTTCAAAGATTGTCTCTAATTTATATTGAAAGGATTAGGAGTAAATATTTTTAGTGTATGTAGTTTACTTATATTTTAGTTTTTCAATGTTTGTGGGTATCATCCTAGTAAACCCTCACGAGACTAAACTCGTCCACTAGGGACACCTAGGGGTTTAAAGGCTTGTGTTACATGCTAAGTGCCACCGTGATTTCCTACGAAAATGGATTAGATTAGATTTTCTTATTTTATTTTTATTGAGTCGTTGCTAGGGACTAGCAACAATCTAAGTGTGAGGGTGTGATAACTCGTATAATTATATAGTTTTTAGTTATGTTTTATTATTGTTTTGTGTCAAATACGAGTTATTATTGTTTAGTCTAATTGAGTTTATGATCTTTTATATTTTTATGTAATTTGGTGTTTTTCACAAGTTTCTTTGAGTGATTTCAGATTACTAGAATTAAGGGCAAATCCAGTTCAGTTCTAGTTCCGACACCGTTTGGAATATCAGCTATATCTCGAGTTTCACTGAAGCAATAAGGCTGAAATTTGTAGCCGTGCAAAGCTAAGAGGCATATCTATCTTTTTCATGTTTTACACTTCTTGAAACGGAGTCGTTTTCCCTAGCGAAATCGACCATCAAGTTGGCTGATGTGCAATGACGTCTGTGCTGACCTGTTTTCGTATTTTGCCCATATCTTCTTATCCACATCAGCAAATGAGCTGATTCCAACGGCTATGGATCCGTAACTGATAGGGGTATATTTTTCTAGAAGACAATTTTATCAGATCGAGCCTCCAACATTGACAAAATCGACCATCAAGCTGGCTGATCAGAATTGTCATACAATATGACGAAAATTGTTAGAAAAATGCACCCACCTATTATACCTACCTTTGAAATTTGTAAAGCTTGTATCTTGTCATTTAGCCCTCCAAAATGTGTATAAATAGAGGGCCTTGGATGAGTATTAGGATACATTATACATTGGTAGGATATTAGCCATTGTAATAAAATTCTCTAAGTTTTCTTCTTCTTTCCTTTCTCTAGTTTTCTTTTTCTTTATTTTTCTTTTCATTTTCTTCATATCTAGTATGTGTTGCTAATCATATTGTTGAGGTGATGAGGTGAAGCTCTTGGTAAATGCTAAGGTTAGTCTCTTAAACATGAGCTAAAATGAATCATCATTTATAAACACTAGTATAGATAATATTTTCTTTTGGTTTAAAATCATACTTGCAAAGTAGAGATCTTGATTCATTATTGACAATGAAAATGGCACAGTAAATGCTTGGTTTCATAACCTTGATTTGTTGTAGACATATACCTTGGCATAAGGAATGCTTGGACTCTTTTTATGAGTTTTGAGGACACCAAATGAACATAATATCATATGCTATGGACGTTGGACAATTTGGACTGAATTGCTAAACCTTCCGATTGGAACCTCCCTTATGTGTGGATTTCAATTGTGTAATAAAACAAGATTAATCTTAGTATAACACCAAGAGTGGATTCTCTAACCTCAACATCTTTTCTTATTGTTTTTTATATTTTGTTTAATTTCTTTTATGTTATTTTATTTATTTTGTTCTCTAATATCTTGTTTATTTTGTTTTGTTGTTGATTCCCTAATATCTTGTTTACTTTCTTTTTCTTATATATTTATAAACTTATACTTACTAATACGCTTCCCTGTGGTTCGACCTCGGACACCCGAGAATTTATTACTTGAACATAACCTGCACTTGGGTTTATAACTCTTAATTGAGTCTCCATCAACGCCGTTTCGGCGCCACACTTTTTTTTTTTGAACAAGGGTCGGGCGCGCGGACCCCGGGTCGGATCCGGGTCCACGCGCGGACCCTGGGTCGAAACGGCGCCGTTTTGGCGCCGCATTTTTTTTAAAGAGAAGCGGGTGACCCGCGGGTCGACGCGCGGGTCTCCTCGACCCGCTCCAGGGGGCTTTAAATAGCCCCCTTTTTTATTTTTTTTCATTTTTCATTTGTTTTTCTCTTCTTCTCTCTCTCCTTTCTCTCACCAGAAACCCCCCCAAACCCAAAAACCGGCGACCGGCCACCGCGCCGGTCGTCGTGCCTCACCGTCGGCCGCCGTTCGTCGGCGGCCGATGAGCTCCAAACTCCGTACCCCGAGGTATTTCGGCCTCCTCTTCTCGGATTCAGGCTCCGTTTTACCCGAATCCCAGCCGAAACCCCTAGATCTGGGTTTCGACCCTTCGACTCTTCCTTTCTTTTTTTTTCTATTTTTTTATGGCTGTTTGGTTTTTTTTTGTTTGCAGGGTTTTGGGTGTTTTTCTTTGTGGGGGGGTTGTTGTTTTTTTTTTGTAGGGTGTCGATTTCGGAGAGAAAAAGGGGGGGCTGGATCTGATTTTTTTTTTCGGGGAAGTCCGAACCAGTGGGGGTCTCCCCCTCCCTTTTCTTTTGCTGGTGATTGGGGGGCTTTATGGGGGGTGGAGTGTTTGGGGTTGGGTTGCGTGGAGTGGGTGGGGGTTCGCAGGGGTTGGTGGTGGCGTATGGCAGGGGAGGGTTTGCCGTGTGGGAGTGATTGTCAGGGTGGCAGAGGTAGGGCAGTGGTGGCTGCCAGTGGTTAGGGTTGTAGGGGGCTAGGGTTTGCTTGGTTAGGTTTAGGAATTGGGAAATGGGCCTGCTGAGTAGCAGGCCCTGTTGATTGGGCCTGGACCTAGAGATTGGGCCTGCTAAATAGTAGGCCCTATTGTAAATAGCCCGGGTCGGGTTCGGATCCGACCCGGGCAAAAATTGGTTATTACAGCTGCCCCTCTTTGCACATTGCTGAGAATCAGGAATAGGGCAAAGACAATATAACCAATTTTGTCCGGTTAAAAAGATCCATTTTTAGCGAGGCTCTATCATTTGTAAAATAAATTGCTCCTCTAATCAGAGGCTCTACCGCTTAGAAAATAAATTGCTCCTCTCATCAGAGGCTCCACAACTTTGAAAATAAATTGCTCCTCTCATTAGAGGCTCCACAACTTTGAAAATAAATTGCTCCTCTCATCAGAGGCTCCACAACTTTGAAAATAAATTGCTCCTCTCATCAGAGGCTCCATCACTTGGAAAATAAATTGCTCCTCTCATCAGAGGCTCCACAACTTTGAAAATAAATTGCTCCTCTCATCAGAGGCTCCACAATCTTTGAAAATAAATTGCTCCTCTCATCAGAGGCTCCACAACTTTGAAAATAAATTGCTCCTCTCATCAGAGGCTCCACAACTTTGAAAATAAATTGCTCCTCTCATCAGAGGCTCCATCACTTGGAAAATAAATTGCTCCTCTCATTAGAGGCTCCACAACTTTGAAAATAAATTGCTCCTCTCATCAGAGGCTCCACAACTTTGAAAATAAATTGCTCCTCTCATCAGAGGCTCCACGACTTTGAAAATAAATTGCTCATCTCATCAGAGGCTCCACAACTTTGAAAATAAATTGCTCCTCTCATCAGAGGCTCCACAACTTTGAAAATAAATTGCTCCTCTCATCAGAGGCTCCACGACTTTAAAAATAAATTGCTCCTCTCATCAGAGGCTCCACAACTTTGAAAATAAATTGCTCCTCTCATCAGAGGCTCCACAACTTTGAACTTTAAAAACGAACTTCGAATTTTTGACAATGAGTTTGAACACAACTTAGATCATCATCTCACTTACTACTTTAGTCTTACGAAAGTGAAGACTCATTCTGGATATCCCCATCTCTTTCTCGTTTAGTTTTGAAATTCCTTGTCAGATTCTTCGGGTATCGCCACTTGTCTAATCATACCGAGGCTTGACCTTTCTTAAAGTAACGAGTTTGACTTCGCAAGAATCGAAAATGGTACCCGGAGGTTTTGAAAAATGTCATTTTGAAAGATGTTACCCGGAGGTTTTTGGAAAATGTCATTTTGAAAGATGTTACCCGGAGGTTTTTGAAAAATGTCATTTTGAAAGATGTTACCCGGAGGTTTTTGAAAAATGTCATTTTGAAAGATGTTACCTGGAGGTTTTTGAAAGCAGATACTTGGAGGTCTAAAAATGTTACTTCTTTGAAAGTGGTGCCCGTAGGTCTTATTCTTGACTTTGAGAATGATGCCCAGAGGTCTTTATCAATGATTTTTTAGAAAGGTGTCCGGAGGTCTTGAAAACATAACTTTTGAGAATAATGCTCGGAGATCTTGAAACAGGTGCCCGGAGGTCTTTAAAAATGTCTTTTCATTGAAAATGGCGCCCGGAGGTCTTATCGATGATTTTCGAGAATAGTGCCCGAAGATCTTGAAAACATAACTTTTGAGAATAATGCTCGGAGATCTTGAAACAGGTGCCCGGAGGTCTTTAAAAATGTCTTTTATTGAAAATGGCGCCCAGAGGTCTTAAAAGAGGTAACCCGGAGGTTTTAGAATAGATGCCCGGAGGTCTTCTTTGTTTCTAATTTTCCTTTTTCTTTCGTTGTGCCGGAAGGATTTAAAAGGAATGCCCGAAGGTCTTAAAAATGGAACCCGGAGGTTTTAAAACAGATGCCCGGAGGTCTTCTATTTTTTTTTTAATTTTCTTTTTCTTTTCCTATGCTCGAAGGACTTAAAAGAGGTAACACGGAGGTTTTAAAAGAGATGCCTGGAGGTCTTTTTTTTAATTTTCTTTTTCTTTTCCTGTGCCCGGAGGACTTAAGAGAGGTAACCCGGAGGTTTTAAAAGAGGTTCCCAGAGGTCTTGGTGATCATACCTGAAGATCTTTTACGATCATATCTTGGAAGGAAATCTCACTGAATGTGCGAATTCGAAAATTTCAAATAGTCAATGTCATGCATGAAATGTGAATGTCATGCGAAGTCAATGCATGTGCCCTGATGATGCATGTTCCAGTACCCACGAATAACGTACACATTTTACGACACGATGCAGATGCAAAACTTAACAAATATGCGAATGTTCATGAATGATGCGAATGCTCCCAATTGTTTTTTCCTGATCTTGGTTTAGCTTTTCCAAATCGTTTTTCCTCTTCGAAACAGAGTGTATCCTGAAACGCTCGTGCCTCGTACGAGATCAACCCTTTTCTTCACTTTGGAACTATCTCTTTACCCTGATAGTTTTTCAAAATTTTATCAACTGGAGTCCGAGCCAAATGTTCATTT
The DNA here is from genome assembly GCA_030761205.1 of Fremontodendron californicum. NCBI lineage: Eukaryota > Viridiplantae > Streptophyta > Magnoliopsida > Malvales > Malvaceae > Fremontodendron > Fremontodendron californicum. The sequence goes on from JAULJL010000030.1 coordinate 22,489,984, forward strand.
CTTCTACCTCAATGGCTCCATACCTCTGGGCCAGAAGAACCTTTGCCTTACGCCAACATCGAAAATGGTTTCTTCCAAAAATATTTTCATTTATCTGCTTTTGCTTGCTTTTTTTTGAAAAATGTTTGCTTAGTTACTGAAAACTTTTGAGCTGAAAATGTCATCGTCTGAGATTGATGATCACTGTTAGAAGTTTTTCTGAGTGTCAATTCGGATTTTTCAAATTGAGTCGGAAGGCTTGGTACCACAAGATTTTGGTCGATCCAATGAGACTTCACAACAGGAAAAATGTATATCCTTTCTAGACTCACAAATGGAACAGATTTTATAGAACATGATTTTTTGGACTCAAACAAATTCAACCTTCTTTTAGTTTCCAAATTATGGCGTTTTGACAAACGTCAAGACCAGCTGGGATGTTCAAACTGGACAGTTAATTCTGGAAAGGAAAACGGTCTCAGTTTTTAAAGTCAACTCTCCAAACGAGAGTTGATAGTTTTGGGATATTTTGGAATTCCCAGATGTTCCTTGATTTCTTCAAAATGACATCTTCTTTTGTTATGGCCTCAACAATACTGTAAGTGGCACCGACATTCTCCCATTTTACTCTAGACTGCCCATGTTGGGTTTTCACCCTAGAGTCTCCTTCTTTCCATTTTTTCATTTTTTTCATTAAATGTTTCACCATGCATTCAAGAAATCAAGATTTATCCAAAAAGTATTTTTAACCAGAAAGGAGACCGAAGTCTCATGCATTTCTCTAAGAATAGACTCATCAATTTAAATGACCATGCTCGATCGAAATGGTCTTTTCCAGGTACGTAATGTAGGCCGAGGTTCGAGGTACTGAAAGAAAAGATAAATAGGCCCAAACATGTGTTTAAGGTGATCAAATCAAGGATCATTTCATGAGGAGGATTCTCTTCGAAACATTTGTCTTTTCTGAGCTTTCTCTTTATTCGATGATTTTCATCCGTTCTTTTCTTCCTTTTCTATTTTTTTGCTTTCCTTTTTCTTTTTATCTCCCTCTTTTTTTTGGCACTTCTATTTTGACAAGGTGAGCCCGTAGTTATTTGGAAGCTCAAATTTCTCTTTGATTCAAGGCATTCTTTTTCGTCTTTGAACCAAGATTTCATTATCTGTGACCTTTGAAAAGGTCCTTCCTCGCATTTGCCCCCTAGCGTGGAGGGTGATCCTTGATCGGGGTTGAAAGAACGAAAGCATTCATTAGGCTCAAAAGGGGTAGCAAAAGGATATTTTATAATTTGTGAATGGATGATGAAAGATGGCCATTCTTCATCTCGAACACAAGCACGTAAATCGAAGAGTCATTCCTTAGAGGAAAATAATGAAAAGGTTTTTTTTCTTGAAACCATCTTGAATTTCATAAATGCATGATGCCACACTCGTTTTTCATTTTTTCTTTTCTTTTTTTTCATTTTTCATTTTTTTTTTGATGCATGCTCCGAAAATTACTTCATCTTTATTCACCACGTGTCCTCCGTATTTACAAATGATGCACCATTTGATTGGTCATACAAATGAGAATTTGCATCATAACGAGGAACACCTCAAGCCTTTTTGGCTTTCCGAAGGGACAAGAAAGAATATGGTTCAAAAACAGCCTTTTTTCTAGGAACACGAGAAAATCAGGTTTAGTCATTGTTACCTGAGACGTTAATCATGAAGTGACGTCTGGGCAACTCTTGTTTTATGGTTACGGAAAGGGATGTGAATGGTTTTGGCATCACCTTGACACAAATCAATTTACCATGATCTAGATTCTTGAAAAAGATTTCACTTGTTTGAGACACCAAAAAGCTCGGATTTTCTCAAAACGTTTGTTCCATTGCTCATAACCTAAACTAGGATCTACATTTTTCATATTGCACTGACTATGGTTTCTGAAATTCAACAATATATTCCTGGAAGCATTGATTTTTCAAACTCAAAGGATTCAAGCATAGGCAAGTCCGAAAAAGAGGTGGAAGGGTGTTGGGTCATTTCTAACATTGATCATCAATAATCTCAAGACTCCTCATCATTTCTTAACGTGAAGAAGGATTTTTTTTCTTTTAAGAACGCATTCTTCAAAATCAAGAATTTCCTTAATGTTTATTCGTGCAAATTCAAATTAAAACACAATAAACACAAAGCCTTTGAAATTCAAATTTTATTTATTTCATGTGGATGCCAACATAAGACAAGTGCTTTCATGATGAGGCATAGAACTACATGCATATTCCTCGATGCTTGTCGAGATGCTTTTAAAGGTAACCATTCTCATCCTACAAACCCGTGAAGAAGAAACCGATTTATGGCAATGCGGATTTCCACTGTTCGACTAGCTCTGGAGTCAAAATGCCATCGTAGATAAGACCTTCAATCTTTTCCTTCAGTTGTCTGTATTTTTCAGTTGAATGTCCAATTGCCCCCATGTGATACTCACACTTGCTGTACGGATCATAACTCCTTGCTGATGGGTTTGGAGCTGTTTTCAAAGGCACATGGGTAAGGTATTGGTTCCTTATTAGTACTTGCAACAGGTCGGAGATTGGGATTGGAAATTTCTCTCGGTTGCCCCTCGGTCGTTTCTGGGAAGCAAGCCTAGTTGCAGGGGCTGGCATAGGATGAGGTGCTTGAATATCTGGAAGGTAAGGATAATGACTTGGAGAGACATTGGTAGAGTAACATGATTGATATGGAGAGACCCGAGGATATGGAGTGAATTCTCCCATAGCCTGGACATGTTCCTCCTTCATTTCAGGTGCCTCGTTTCTCTCGACATTGGATGTCTTATCTCCTTCGAGTTTTCCGTTCTTGATAGCATTTTCAATCATCTCTCCTGAGGTTACCATATCTGCAAAATTCTTTGTGGCATTGCCAACGAGTCTATCATAGTACGGAGCATGCAGTGTATTCACAAAAAGGACAGTAATTTCCTTTTGATTCAGAGCCGGTCGTACTTGGGTGGCCATGTCCATCCATCTCTGAGCGTATTCTTTGAAGCTCTCAGTGACCTTTTTCCCCATATTTTGCAAGGTTAACCTATCTGGTGCCATGTCGACCATGTGCTTATACTGAGTCCTGAAAGCTTTTGCCAGATTTTTCCAAGAACGGATATAGTCCCGATCCAACTGATTATACCATCTTGCAGCTGACCCTGTTAAACTGTCTTGGAAGCAGTGGATTAACAGCTTGTCATTGTTGGTGTAGCCAGCCATTTTCCGACAAAACATCATGATGTGGATTGATGGACATTTCGATCCGTCATACTTTTCAAATTCAGGGACCTTGAATTTTGGCGGAATCAAGACCAAGCTGAGCTCATTCGGATTCGTATTCCCGAAAACGTCTATTCCTTCTATGGTTTTGAGTCTCTCTTCAAAGAGATCATATTTCTGTTGCACTTCTGCGTCTTCCACTTGCTTTGCCACACGTTTCTTCAGCTTTTCTTGTTCTAGTGAACCATCTTGGCTTGGAATAACAACCGAGTCTGAGGGGTGAAATTCCGAGTTCAATTGAGATTGTCTTTGGCCTTGTTGACTTGGTAAGTAGATCGGATCTTCATTGTTGTTTACTTGAGGTCGAGGTTCTCCCCTTATGATCGATCCTTCAGCAACCCATTTTCCTCGAGTCAGCCTAGTCATCATTTCAATTATCTTGTCTATTTGCTCGCCTGACTCCTCTTGAGATTTTGTTATCTATTCTCGTGCTTCTTGCTGAGATCTGGCTAACTGTTCTTGTAATTCCCTCTGTGCTCTTTCCACCCTATCCAGTCTATTTTGTTCATCCTCCATGGTTCCGACCTGTGTCATAGAGGTACGCAGTAATTCTTATACCTCTGATTTGGAAGAGAAATCCTTTCAAAGTTTTCAAAACTAAGCCGACTTCTTTTTTATTCCCCAAGTGTGTTTCAAGATGCATGAGCTATGAATGCCGTGAATGTAACACGATGCCCATATGATGCATGTAAAGAATAAACAAATTAATGCATGAGCATATACAATGAGTGACCATGTATGTCATGAATGCATGACCTTATTGTTATGAATGCAATCACGATGTCGATATGATGCATGTAAAGAATAAATGAATTGATATTCTGGTATACACGGAGAACGATCATGTATGTCACTAATGTATTCTACAATGAATGACCGTGCATGTTATGATTGCAAAATGATGCTAATTTGATTTGTAAAGAATAAACAATATAATGCATGAATATATACAAAAACTATTCGATAGTTGGATTAACATGATTTGGACTGAACTTACTTATTCAACAATTTCATTGCACAAACTTTGCCCCCAAATTTGATCCGCAAATTTTTTTTTTAAAACATATTTTTCCCGTAAAAACCAAAATATTGTTTTCAAAAACCAATTTCCATCAAAACTTTTGGGGTAGTGGGTCTTATTATGGCACAGATGTCCAAATATTTATTCAACACTGCCGGTTTGCAATTCTCATTTAATCAACAACAAGTGTTTATGCAATTTATCAAATGAGATTATTATCACCGTGAAATCAAAAATACAATTATAAATGTAAATGCTCTATTTACAAGTGCATCAATGCATGAAATGTACGAGATGTATGAAAAGAAAGAATTTTCATATTTACAAATTCAAAAAAAGGTTAATGAACATTTGCCCCAACAGTATCAACTTATCCAGGCATCACGGTGCCTTTACAGTATCAAAAAAAGGTTAATGAGACTTATTGCGGGTAGCACGATGTACGTTCATCATTACCCGATTTACAGTTTTTGCTCGGAATGTAAACAAATAGCGAAGGATCACAATGTTCCTTCCTAATTTCGAGGATATCCGATCGAAAATTCGATATGGCTCCCCCTAAGTTCACTACATGAGGTTGAATTAGGTTCTAAAAAAAACAAATTGCTCCTCACTGTAGCCCGTGAAGGCTAGTAAGGCACCCCGAGTTAAACAGGTTCAATTTGTTGGAGTATATTTTCCAGGCTTATGCGGAGGTTACCACCTCACGAAAGCGTAGGTACTTTATTACTTCGAAAGTGTTTCGCTAGCCCATGCGGAGGTTATTACCTCACGAGAGCGTAGGTACTTTACTTCCACCTATAAGGATATAGCTCGGGTATAGAGCTTATGTATGAAATGCACGAGCTCGTGTATGAGCAGGAACGGACGAACCTTCGACTACTTGTTTACGACTCTTTATTCTAACACTCCACGATTATGTAAAAAAATAAACGACATAAAAAGAATATGAATAAAGAATTAACAAATACCAAAGTGTAATTGCAAGCAAAAGAAAGAAAGAAAATAAAGAGAATTAAAATTAAATACCGATTAAATCCATTAATTCGAGATTTTAAAATAACACATGACTAACTTATGGCTCGACTCTCAAAAGTCCCCAGTGGAGTCGCCAAGCTGTCATAACGGTTTTTTCGACCGCTAAGACGATTTGGAAAACACAAAATGGAGTCGCCACCAATCTTTTTTTGCTAGGTGTGATTGGCCACCTATTTAAACCGGTTTTAGTAAAATATTTTAAAATTAATTAAAACATTTTGTAAAGCCAATTTCGAAGTCCGCGCTTTGAACCAGAGAGTAAAACATAATTGGGTTCGGGAGTCGGTTACGTGCGGGGAAGGATTAGCACCCCCGCAACGCCCGTTTAGAAAACGGTACCATTTAATCACGTGTTATCTTAAATCTCGATTTAATGGACTTGTCATCACTATTTAAAAATAATTCTTTTTTTAATATTTTATTTAATTTTAAAAAACATGTTTATTATTTTTTGAATTTTTTTTGAACTGTTAATATTTTTTTCAAAAACGAAAGTGAACATAAATTTGTTATCGAAAATACTCATTAAATATTCCCAACACTCTTGGTGGTATTTAACCAGATCTTCTCACCTCGAGATATCTTAGGAATCACAACCGTGATATCCTTCGAATTCCGTCGTCGGCAATTTATATCCATTTTTTATTTTCGTATGATGCGAATATTTAAACTTCGGATGCATACGACTTAGCATATAAGACATGTGGTTAAATACTGAACTAAAAAATTAAACATGCAAATTATAATATTACAACACGAGCATGGCAAAATATCGAGCGCATAAAATTCACCATTTATTCATTTTTATTATTTTAATTATTTCCATTTTTTTTATGAAAACAGATTTTCGTATCGAGCATTTCGCTAAATACTCCCACTACTCGTGGTGATACTTAGCGAAATTTTCTCACCTCAAGATATCTTAGGAATCACTACCGTGACGTCCTTCGAATTCCGTCGTCGGTTATTCGCATTTATTAAAATCTTTTTTTTTTTAAAAGTAAATTAAAATGCTTTTAATAATCATTTCCGAAATAAAAGAAATTATCTATGTAAGAATAATTCCCGAATCACTCCGATATTTTCGATAATGTTTCGATTATTATTCTTACTCGGACCATTTCGAAGAATGATTGATACTCTGACCATTTGAGAAAGAGATCCGTTTTTAGAAAATTTTATTTACCGAAAATAATTTTAAAAGACATGTATTAATTGAAAAAAATATTTTTATAATTTTAAAATCGAAATCGAACAATAAAAATACGTCGAATACTGAACAAGAATAAATAAACAAAAATAGTAATATAAATAAATGAGGAAATTAAAACCATACTTGAAAAATATCGAGAATCCGAAAATGAAAATGTCGGACTTGATCTTCGTAAAATCACCTGAAAAATGTCGAAAATCAAAACGTCAAAATCGATAACCGTGAATTTTTCTTTTTAATTTTTTTCCTTTTTTGTTTTTTTTTTTTTATATTTTTTATATTTTTAATTTTTTTTGTATCATTATTATTATTTTTTTTTCATTTTCATTTTTTTCATTTTCATTTTTTGATTTTGATTTTATTTTATTTTAATTTAATTTAATTTTTGTTTTTGTTTTTTTCCTTTTTATTTTTTCTTGTAATTTTACTCAATTTTTATTTTCTTCTTCTTTTTTTTTCTTTTTCTATTTTTTATTTTCCTCTTTTTTTTCTTAAATTTTAAATTTAAATTATTATTATTATTATTTAAATTTTCTTTTTTTTCCTTTTCCTTTTCCTTTCCTTTTTTTTTTCTTTTTCTTTCTTTTTTCTTTTTCTTTCTTTTTTTTTCTCCCTGGCCCAACCACGCCTGGCCTGTTGGGCCCAAGGCCTGGGCCGGTTCAGCGCAGGCCGGATGCTCTTTTTTTTTTTTGGTGGCCCGGGTCGGGCGCGCGGACCCCGGGTCGGATCCGGGTCCACGCGCGGACCCTCATTTCGTGAAACAGCGCCGTTTCGGCGCCACACTTTTTTTTTTTGAACCCGGGTCGGGCGCGAGGACCCCGGGTCGGATCCGGGTCCACGCGCGGACCCTGGGTCGAAACGGCGTCGTTTTGGCGCCGCATTTTTTTTTAAAAGAGAAGCGGGTGACCCGCGCGGGTCTCCTCGACCCGCTCCAGGGGGCTATAAATAGCCCCCTTTTTATTTTTTTTCTCTTCTTCTCTCTCTCCTTTCTCTCACCAGAAACCCCCCCCAAACACAGAACCCGGCGACCGACCACCGCGCCGGCCGCCGTGCCTCGCCGTCGGCCGATGAGCTCCAAACTCCTCACCCCGGGGTATTTCGGCCTCCTCTTCTCGGATTCGGGCTCCGTTTTGCTTGAATCCCAGCCGAAACCCCTAGATGTGGGTTTCGACCCTTCGACTCTTCCTCTTTTTTTTTTTTTCTATTTTTTTTATGGCTGTTTGGTTGTTTTTTTTTTGTTTGCAGGGTTTTGGGTGTTTTTCTTTGTGGGGGGGGGTTGTTGTTTTTTTTGTTTGTTTTGTAGGGTGTCGATTTCGGAGAGAAAAAGGGGGGGCTGGATCTGGTTTTTTTTTTTTTTTTTTTTTTTTTTTTTCCGAGGAAGTCCGAACCAGTGTGGGTCTCCCCCTCCTTTTTTTTTTTGCTGGTGATTGGGGGGCTTTATGGGGGTAGTGTTTGGGGTTGGGTTGCGTGGAGTGGGTAGGGGTTGGCAGGGGTTGGTGGTGGCGTGTGGCAGGGGAGGGTTTGCCGTGTGGGAGGGGTTGTCAGGGTGGCAGAGGTAGGGCAGTGGTGGCTGCTAGTGGTTAGGGTTGTAGGGGGCTAGGGTTTGCTTGGTTAGGTTTAGGAATTGGAAAATGGGCCTGCTGAGTAGCAGGCCCTGTTGATTGGGCCTGGACCTGGAGATTGGGCCTGCTAAATAGCAGGCCCTATTGCAAATGGCCCGGGTCAGGTTCGAATCCGACCCTGGCAAAAATTGGTTATTACACCTATTCTATGGTTTTCTACTCGAGTTTTATTTTTTTAATTAGATCTTGCCGTTTAAACTAGCCGAATTACTTTTAAATTATGATTTGATAATTTAAATTAAAAAATCAAAAAATAAAATTTTACGATTTGAAAATTAACTTTTAAATAAAATAAATTTATTATCCTCATATCTTTAAATTTTTATTATTTCAAACATATATTTTTTTACATTTTAATTTTTCACATTATTTTTTTCACAATAATATCAAATACTTAAAAAAATTTAAACTATAGTTCTTCACGAACTCAAATTTTTTTCAATGATAATACTAAACTAGTTAATTGAATTTTTGATTTTTTATTCATTGTTTACTAATAATAAATTTAAAATTTATTCAAATTCGTAATATTAAAATCTATAAAAGTCAAATTAAATAGTATTATATAGGCTTATATATAAAATTATTTTTGTATTATTTTTTTTTTCACTTTGATATTTATAATTTTTTTTGTCTATAATCAGATATTTATAATATAATTGCGTACTTTGATTAAGTACCTAATTTGAATCCGATTAAAATAAAAAATTATACTATAAGTATTCTGTTAAAAAAAGTTAGGTAAAAAAAAATTATACTATAGTACTGGACAATTTTATATATAAGCCTATCCTATATACAATACAACGTTTTTAGTATTTATTCTCTCCTGCTGTTTCTTTAATACAATAAAGTTGATTCCACCGTTTTTATATGCATACATAAGATATTAACAAGGGGATTCTGCAAACATTGCTAACACCCCAGGGAGGAATAGAGATGGAGGAGATAATACCCTTGAAGAATCTGCATAGCAGAGAGTATCAAGGTCACAAAAAGAAGGTAACTTTTTTTCTTTTTCTTTTTCCTCTCCTATTTCAATATTCATATTACATTGTTTCTCATATTCTTTGATTATTATTATTATTATTATTGTTATTATATTGAAGTGATTTTATTTCTTTATTCAAAGGTTCATTCCGTGGCCTGGAATTGCACCGGCACCAAGCTTGCTTCCGGTTCTGTCGATCAAACCGCTCGAATTTGGCATATTGAGCCTCACGGTCATGTAAAGCCCTTTGCTTTTTCTAATTTTCTGGATGAAACCCCTTATGTTTTGCATTGTTCAATGTTTCTTCCTCTTTGGGTAGCTTTCACTTCTCTACGGAAAGGAAGGGAAGAAAGAAATCTTTGGGTGATTTGAATTAGGCTATTTATCAGTACATTAAGGTACAGCAGTTTTGCTTGCTGATGTTAAGTAAGGGTTTGAACTGGGAGTGGATTCGAGCTGATGGGTATCCTTTGCTTATGCTTTTGGGATACACTAATGCAGGCACTTTTAGATGTCTCAATAGCTAGCATATAGTCTGTTGCATCCATCTCATTATATCTTCCCCCAAAAGCATGTTTGACTTTGTATAATGGAATATATTTGATTGCTCTCTGGAGTAAAATTCAAATTTTCGTATGTTCACTAACCTTACCAATTCAGTTGATATCTTGCATGTTAGAATTTAATAAGGTTCTGTTGCTAATAGTGAATTCGTGATGGTTATTTGGTAATATCTGGTGCAGGGTAAGGCTAAAGATATTGAATTGAAGGGTCATACTGATAGTGTGGATCAACTATGTTGGGACCCTAAACATGCTGATCTCATAGCAACTGCATCTGGTGATAAGACTGTTCGTTTGTGGGATGCTCGCAGTAAGTGAATGCTTTTTTGCATTATTGTTTAGAAGACTGAAGGGGAAGGGAAAGAGAACTATAGTTTGTACAGCTCAGCCACAATTCTCATGTTGAATATTATGAACACTTCATTGATTCTGAATGAAAGCTTCTTATTGGAGGCTAACTAAATAAATAGTTATGATGCCACTTAGTTGCTTAGCCATCAGATAGGTGTTAACCTTTGCCTGCTTCGAGTTTTCCAGGTGGAAAGTGCTCACAGCAAGCAGAACTTAGTGGGGAGAATATAAACATCACCTATAAACCTGATGGAACACACATAGCTGTTGGTAATAGGGTATGTCCTACTGTCTTATGTCACTTTCAGCACTTCAGCACATCTGCAACTTGGAAATTTTTACGTGTACTTGACTCTGAGTAGCAGTGGAGCAGTTTTTGTTGCATTGTTTCATCATGGTATAAATTAATTACAAGTAATAAATTATTTTTGTAATTGATCGTACTCTGTTATATTTTACTGTAGGATGATGAATTAACAATATTGGATGTTCGAAAATTTAAGCCAATTCATAGGCGCAAGTTCAGTTATGAGGTATTGTTGAGTTCATACCAATTTGCTCTCCTCTCCTTTGTTAGATTTAACCCTTCTAGAAGCCTAGTTCTCCCAGGTTTAATTTTTATATAAAACATGAACTTGACATTATAAAGTACGGACCAGCTTTAAGTGGGCATTCACTTTTGAACATAATTGGCATTAATGATGCCAAATATCAGCAATTTTTCGGCCTTTTCTCAGTTAACTTTTTGGAACTAATGGCTAATCATAACAAAGTTAGAAAATGGTTACCTAAGCTGTATAATTAAACAGATGATTAAATTTTCTGATATGCAAATTGAGTGGTTGAGTGGTACACTTCTTTTTCCAGGTAAATGAAATTGCTTGGAACATGAGAGGAGATATGTTCTTTTTGACGACTGGAAATGGTTAGAACAATTTCTGAGTTAATATTTATGCTTCTCTCTTTGATTCAAAAATTGTTTATTATTACTCCTTTAGTTATACGATGTTTATGTTCTATATTTTTATTCTTCTCAGGTACTGTTGAAGTACTCGCATACCCATTACTTAGACCAGTTGACACCCTCATGGCTCATACAGCTGGTTGTTACTGCATTGCAATTGACCCAACTGGAAGGTTTGGTTTAAATCTGTCGTAGTTTCTAAGCTTTGTTGCATCTTGACATTGTTGGTTGCCCACCCTCATATCCATATGCAGTACTACAATCTATCATACAAGGGCAATTCCGGATCTATGTACTACAGTCTATCTCTTTAATATTTATATATTTGTCACAACTTTCATACATGTAAGGCCATATTTTTGTTCTTTCAATATGAGGTATTTGTGTTCAAAGAGATTTTTTTTTTTTTTTTTTTCAAGGAGAGGATAAATGTTTCAAATGAATCCATTACTCTTTTGTGGTAGATATTTTGCTGTTGGAAGTGCTGATTCCTTAGTCAGCCTTTGGGATATTTCAGAGATGCTTTGCGTGCGAACATTTACAAAGCTTGAGTAAGTTTCACCTGAATTCTTAAATTTGTATTTTAATTCCTTGATCTGATATATTTGGAGTTTTATGTATTTGAGGTTGACACGTAATCATGGGCATCAAATAACCATTTGTTTTCCTGCAGATGGCCTGTCCGGACCATAAGCTTCAATTACACGGGAGACTATATAGCTTCTGCCAGTGAAGACCTATTTATTGATATAGTATGTATTGGTTGGACTTCCTTACAGTGGCTTTTCTTTCTTCCTGTAGGATGCATCTATAAAACAGTTAGTGGAATTTTACATGCTTGTTTCTGCTGTTGTCTGAAACAGGCCAATGTTCACAGCGGACGAACTGTGCATCAAATTCCTTGTCGAGCTGCCATGAATAGCGTGGAGTGGAATCCAAAATACAATTTACTTGCTTATGCTGGAGATGACAAGAACAAATATTCAGCTGATGAAGGTGCTGTAATATCCATTATTATTGATAATGTTTTGTTATAGATGGAAATGATTCCTAACAACAGTCTTGTTTCTTCTTTTGCAGGTGTATTTCGGATATTTGGCTTCGAAAGCAATTAATGAAGAAGTAGTCCTTCTAGTTGTAGTTGAATATTTTACCATTTCTCTGCAAAACCAAGTGTTGTTAACTTATGCATTTGGTTGTAAAACTTGATTATGATTTTATCCAATAAATGGATTTGGATTTGGATTTCCATATTGTTTCTTACTTTCTTTTCTTATTCTACTGCCTACTGGCACATGGTCTAATGCATTAATAAAATGCGATTTGAGCGGAGAAATGAAATGGGTGGCTGAAAACTCATTTATTTATTTATATTAGCTAGGTAGGAAGAAGAAGAAGAAGAAGAAGAAGTGTTAAGGGAAGACAAAGGAATTTGTATTTTCTAATCTCAGTGATGAAATTAATGATAGTTGCATGGCATCAGCATGTTGCTTGCTTTTACAAATCAGAAATTAACCCCAGTGCAGTGCCAGTACTGCATGATGTAGCATTGAATTGATCTCAAAGACACTTTAAGTACATCTTTAGGCGTCGATCTAATCAACCCAAGAAGAGGAAGGTGAACAGCTTAGCTTCTTTTAGCTAGAGCTAGTACAATGAAAGCCGACTGTTGTGTTGATGGAGAAAGCTTAAGCCACCCACCAGCAAGCATCACTCCAAGTTCAAGGGCACATAAAATACATACAGTTTTCTTTTCCCTCTATTATTATATTAACCCATTATTATTATTATCTGATCCAATGACCTGGCTACATATAGACTCTAGAGGCAGGATGGATTCCCTGATCCTCTTCCTTCATCTCCTTATCACAAAGTTGATGGTAAAACCAATCTTACTCTGGCGGTCTGGTCTGACTCTGACTCTGATAGATACACTACTCAAACCCAAGCCAGCAATGCATCACAACATGGGCATCAATTCTCAACCTAAGTCATAGATTATATAGTTCAGAACTAACATTTTACTCCACATAAAAACAACCTTCTAGCCTAGGTAAGTACTAATATATAGAGAGAAGCTCAAGTCAATACTGAAAGGGTTTCCACTTTTAAGCAAAAGAAAAGGCTCTAATTATAATAACAATAAAATCTTACATTTGGATCATTGCCTAGAAACATTATAATACATACACAAAACAAACAAACAAAAAAGGGTCTATTTTTTTTAACTCAGGTGGGAACAACCACCCCTGAATGGGGTGACAACTGCAAGACAACCAACAATATCACTAAAACCAGTAATACCAGCTGTGTAAACAAACATGACGTCACCTTACATACTCTCCTCCGCATCTTCAAAACCTCGTCAGTACCTAAGACATCTCCACAATACTTTTCCAACTCCTTCGCTTGTTTCTTTAGCATTGCAGCCTTGCTTTCTGCCTCTCCGAGCTTATTCAACATCTGCGCTTGCTCCCCAGCCAATGATGTTTGTTCTTCAAATAGTGTGATTTGATTGCCCACACAAACTCTCAACTTCTGTACTGCCCTGGTTAGAGCTAGAAACTCAATTTCAGCCTCCATTTTCTGTTGAAAGAGGCCCTCAACGTCGAATTCCATTTCTCTATATTTATCTTGCTGCAACTCTGCTGCAGTGCTTCCTGATTCTTCCTTCCTTGACCTGCTACTGTTTACACTGGTTTCAAGTTCAGAAATCCTTGATTCCTTTGCCTGCAGTACAGCCCTTGCTTCCTCTAGTTTGCTCTCCAAATATTTTACTTTGTGTGTTAAGGTGAATACCTGAGTTTCCAAGGAACCTGAAGTATTTTTCCTCGTCTTTGCAGAAGCTAATAGGTCAGATGAAATAGTTTCCTGATCAGCAAAAGTAGAATCGACATGAACACTTTTAATGTTAACTGAAGCATCATGTAGAGATGTAGGTTCCTTTCCTATCTCCCCGAATTTCTGTACTTCTGCAAGGAAAAAATTGCTCCATTAAACTTAATAAAATACAGGACACAGTCAGCAATTATGCTATCATGAAACAAGTGGTATTTAGTTAACATTGTAACTAAAAACCAGCCAAACAAATGTGACAATGTCATTGTAACCCCCATTCCTCTCTCACTTCCCACAACTCATTTTCTGTGCGCCTTCCCTTCTCACAACCCTAAGTTAACATTGACCAAAAACCAGCAAAATTCATTGGTGTGATTCTCCGTGAAATTAATTTCATTACTGCTTTTCTCATGATCATTTATTGCCAAATGTCCCTTTTTAGGTGATCTTGTTCTCGATAATATCAGGACTTCACGAGATACTTACCATTACTATCAAATATCAATAGTTAATTATTAGTACATGATTCACTAACTTAACATAATCTAGTCTGAAGCTCCCTTCCGCTATTTGTATTAGCTTTTACAGTCTATGTTGACTGCAGCCCTACTTGCCCATTAAGATGCTTGTTCCAGAATTATCTAAGCCTACGTGAAGCCAGTTCAACCTGGAACATTCATGGAGATTGGTATAGATATTTTCAAAGTTGGCCTCAACAAAGCTTTATGAAGAACAAATATTTTCAATCTTTGTCCCAACTCTGAAACAAAGGACATAGTTATCAACTGCTTTAAGTAAATACTTATGGAAATATTTCTGAGGATTGTCAAATAAATAAGCAAACTAAAATATGAACAAATTAAGAGGTGTGTGGTATGATCACCAAGCTGGATTTGCAGAGCATATAATGCAGTACACATGAGTAGCAAGAAAATATAAACAAAGCATGAGGGAGGTTTATCAAAGTTACCAGAAGGATATCACACCCACCATTTTCAAGGGCTTCCTGGACAGATTGGAGAGCAAGAATAGACTCGACCAATGGGTCTTGATCTGGTGAAGGCTGGTGATTCTCACTTTTTTCTACCTTAGCCTCCCAAGACAAATCTGCAGCTAAATCATCCAGTGAAAGTTCTTCAATTTCACCTGAATTTTCTTTCCTATAAGCAGTTTGTACTTCCTCACTGATCTGTTCTTCGCTTTCATGAGCTTCATCACCATTTTCCCCATCATAATTCATGGAGTTTCCACTTTGCTTTCCATTACTTGTCACTGAAAATGGACCCTGCATAAAGACAAAGTTGGAGCTTCTTGAGTCAGATTCCATGCTGGAATGAGAGTTTTCTTTCTCGATTTTAACCCTTTCTCCTCTGGGCTTCTTACTGCTTTCAACACGACCCTTTCCCTGTTGAACTCTTTGACTTGAATTACCCACAGTCTTCCCACCTAAATTCTTCATCTGTTTTTTCTTGTGCATGTACCCCAAAACTGCAGGCAGGTCATACCTCACCTTTGGCATACTGGCTGCTGTAGAAGACTTGCTACTTCGATCCTCGCTATTTTCAGAGTCTGTAGCAGCAGCAAAAGCAGCCCCAATGTCAAACCTGGAATCTGAACTGGGGCTACGCATCATGAACCCATGAGCAAAACTTGCGTTCTTCAAATTCAATATATTCACAGGTCCAACAGGAGGCTCACTATTCTGCTTGATCTCAGGTGATGCCATATGTTGAGGTTTAGTTTGATTTGCAGAACCAGACAAACCTCGCTTCAATATTTTACAGCTGTCCATAGTGGCGGTGGGATCCTTAACAAAGTCTCTCTTGATACGCTTCCATTTCTTCAACCCAAAGCCTTTGGTGGTAGGAGGAGATTTAGGCGAATGCATTGGCTGCACAGTATCAGCAGCACCCTTTACATGATTATCAGCTGTCAAAGCATCGGAATCGACACTTTGATCAGTGGACAACCTCTGAGTCTGATTATCATTTGCGCACCACCCATTATCCTTACTCTTGTAATTTTCAACGTGGTTATACTTGATTTTATTATCATCAACATGACTGGCTTCATTATCCTCCATAAATTCAAGCGCAGAACATTCACTCCCCAAATCCATAACTATTAATATGTGTTTCGCTCAAGATTTACTCAGAACAAGATCGAGATCAAGAACAATAACTATCATTCCAGCAAAATCATGTCCAAATCAACCAAAATCTGGAAGAAAAAAAAAAAAATCAACCCTACTATTCTCTTCAATAATCTTGGATCAAAATTCAATTAAATGAATAAAATTTAATACATCCATCATTGGGATTCTCTATTATCATCGATTTTGAATGCAAATGAAGGAATTCAAAGAGGAGAATTGAGCTTGACTTTTCTATAAATATGAATATGTATATATCATGAAAGCTCACCAAAGATTGAATTAAAATAAATAAATAAAAAATGAATTGGAAATAGAAAAAAGTGAAATTTAGGATGAAATACATATGTATGTGAAGTACCTTTTATGATGAAGTCATAGGAATATCTTGTCATAAATGGGAAATGAGGGTTTGTAGTTGAAGAAGAAAAAGAAAAAGATGACGATGATGATAAAATTGAAGGAAACGGAAACCCTAAACTTTGGTTAGATTTGCAGTTATATAGGCCATGAATTATTGGGAGAGAAATAATGGTATTTAGAAAATAATAATAATAATAATAATATAAATTATTTGATAATTAAAAATTATTATTGTAATGCAATTATGTAAGTAAATAACAATTGACGATGGTAGGTAAATACTGACTCAGTAATGTATAGTAGATAAAATATAAGAGTTAATAGCACCAATAATACTTAAATTATAAGACATATTTTATATTAATTTTTAAATTTTAAAACGTATCAAATTGGTCCTTGATTACAAGTATCATAATAAATTTATCCCTTCTGTTAGTTTTTCGGTTACCTTTATTGTAGCAATCAGTTTAGTGACACGTGTTATCAGCTGATTGCTCCAACTTGACTCTTCATTTTTTTCCTTTTTCTTTATTTCTTTATTTTATTTCTTTTTATAAATAAATACAAAGAAAAAATAATTCATATTATAAATTAAACTATTTTTTTTAAAAAAATATAATTAATTTAAAAAGTATGAAATATTTATTTACTTTAATTTTATAAAAAATATTTTTAATTTTTTCGCTTCTTTTTTTTTTGCTTTTCTCTTCTTTATAAATAAATATTAAAAACTAAATAATAATTTATATTATAATTTAATTTAATATTGTAATAATCAAATAATTAAAAAATCTATAAAAACTATTTATTTACATTAATTTTATAAAAATATTTTTTTTTATTTTTTCTTCTCTTTCTTCTTTTTTTTTATAAATAAAATATTATAAATAAAAAATTATTTATATTTCCCTTTATTTCTTATATTTTTCTTTTCCCTTTTTCATATATAATATTTTATTTATATTAATTTTATAAGAAAAGAGGAAAAAAAAGAAAGAAAGAAAAAAGAAAGAAAGAAAAGGAAAATAAAATAAAATAAAAAAATAAAAAATATATTTTTAATAAATGAATGTAAAAAAATATTTTATATTTTATAATTATAAATTATTTAATTTTTACGAAATTTATTTATTTATAAAAAGAAAAAAAGAAAGAAAGAAGAAAGAAGAAAAAGTAAAAGAAAAATATTTTTTATAAAATTAATGTTAATAAATATTTATATTTTATAAATTATTTAATTATTAAAAAATTAATTTAAATTATTATTTATTTTTTGTATTTATTAATGTTTTTATTTCCCTTTTTCTTTATTATTCTTTATAAATAAATACAAAAGATAAATAATAGTTTAAATTAATTTTTTAATAATTAAATAATTTATAAAAATAAATATTTATTTACATTAATTTATTAAAAAATATCAAAGAAAAAATAATAAAGAAAAAGAAAAAAAATGAAGAGAAATGTGGTGCAATCAGCAGGTGACACGTGTCACTAAACTGATTGCTACAGTAAAGGTAACGGAAAAGCTAACGGAATGGATCAATTTGTTATGATACTTGTAAGTAAGGACCAATTTGATACGTTTTGAAGTTTAGGGACCAATATAGAATATGTCCTATAGTGTGGGGACCATTAGTGCTATTAACTCAAAATATAATAATAAAATTACAAATTTTAAATAAAAAAAGAAAATTAAAAATGAACCGATCCAAGTGAGCATTGGTGGCATCTGACGAGGAAAATTCTAAAGAAAGCTTTTTAAAATGATCTTCTCGTAGGTTTCAAAACATATGTAATTTATCATGTTTATATGTTAAAAAAATTACATGTAAAAAAAATTACATAAATACATGACATATTTGTTATGTTTATATGTAATTTGTCATGTTTATATGTAATTTGTCATGTTTATATGTAATTTATCATGTATATATGTAATTTGTCATATTTATATGTAAAAAAATTACATAAATACATGACAACTTTATGTAATTTGTCATGTTTATATGTAATTTTGTCATGTTTATATTAATGGAGCCTATTTTAAACTCACCCTAAGGAGCTTACCCTAGAACTCCCTATCTGATGATAGAGGGGAGGGAGAAGGTGTTGGAATTACTACATTGCTCCTTTCTTGATTATTTATTTATTTTAGGTGTATGGACAATACCTCTATTATAATGAACTGATCGATTTAATCTCTCTTTCTTAATTTGTCATAATCAGATCCTTGTACATTAATTTTTGAATGATTCAGGTCCAACTGATAACCCTCATTAATTTTTGCCATTACTTGACATGGCTGTTGGCTTTCAAACGTGGACGTTGACATTTTCGAGTTGACTTTTTTGCAATTGTCCATTCGTCTCTTATTGATGACATGAAAATGACGTGGAAATAATTTCATGATGAACATGATGTATACGGAGTTACGGCGCATGATAGCTCGAGTATTTAATATTAAACATGATGTATACGGAGTTACGGCGCATGATAGCTCGAATGGTTAAAATTGATTTGATGATTTTTACAAGGAGAAAAAGTTAGTATTTTTGTGTATTAAACATTTTTCGACCCGTTAAAGGGAAAAATGGTTAAACAAATTTTATATTTGTCAATTATGCATCTAAATAGCTCGAGTGTGAAATATGAAACTTGCTCAAATGGTTAAACTTGATTTGACGACTGTTCCGTGGAGAAAAAAATAATGTTTTGTGTATTAAGCATTTTTTGACCTGTTAAAGGGTAGAATGGTCAAAATTGTTTTTTATTTGTCAATTATGCATCTAAATAGCTCGAGTGTGTGATATTAAACTTGCTTGAATAGTTAAACTTCATTTGATGATTGTTGCATGAAGAAAAAATTAGTTTTTGTATATTAAGCACTTTTTGACCTGTTAAAAGGCAAAATAGTCAAACAAGTTTTATATTTGTCAATTATGCATCTAAATAGATTAAATGTGTGATACTAAACTTGCTCAAATGGTTAAACTTGATTTGATGACTGTTGACTGAAAAAAATTTAATGTTTTTGTGTATTAAGCACTTTTTGACTTGATAAAGTGTAAAATGGTCAAAAAAAATTTATTTGTCAATTATGCATCCAAATAGCTCGAGTATGTGATATTAAACATACTCAAATGGTTAAACTTAATTTGATGACTATTGCATGGAGAAAAATTTAGTGTTTTCGTGTATTAAGCATTTTTCGTCCCGTTAAAGGACAAAATGGTCAAACAAATTTTATATTTGTCTGTTGTGCATCTAAATAGATTGAGTACGATATTAAACTTGCTCAAGTGGTTAAATTTGAATTGATGACTGTTGCATGGAGAAAAAGTTAGTGTTTTTGTGTATTAAGCATTTTTCTTTCTTTAAAAGGGTAAAATGGTCAAACAAGTTTTTTATTTGCATGTTATGCATCTAAATAGGTTGACTGTATGATATTAAACTTGCTCAAATGGTTAAAATTGATGTGATGATTGTTGGATGGAGAAAAAGCTAGTATTTTTGTATATTAAGCATTTTCGACCAGTTAAAGGAGAAAATGATTAAACAAGTTTTATATTTGTTTGTTATGCATCTAAATAGCATGAGTGAGTGATATTGAACTTGCTCAAATGATTAAACTTGATGTGATGGTTGTTGCATGGAGAAAAAGTTAGTGTCTTTGTGTATTGATCACTTTTTGTCCCATTAATGGACAAACTGGTTAAACAAGTTTTTTATTTGTTTGTTATGCATCTAATGGTTAAACTTGATGTGATTACTGCTGCATGGAAAAACGTTAGTATTTTTGTGTATTACGTATTTTTCCACCCGTTAAAGGGCAAAAAGGTCAAAAAAGTTTTATATTTGTCAGTTATGCATCTAAACAGCTCTAGTGTGTGATATTAAACTTGCTCAAATGGTTAAACTTGATGTGATGACTGTTGCATGAAGAAAAAGTTAGTGTTTTTGTATATTAAGCAGTTTCGATCAGTTAAAGGGTAAAAAGTCAAACAAGTTTTATATTTTTCTATTATGCATCTACATAGCTCGAGTGTGTAATATTAAACTTGCTCAAGTAGTTAAAACTTGATTTGCTCACTGTTGCATGGAGAAAAAGTTACTATATTTTTTTGTTTTAAGCACTTTCGATCAGTTAAAGGGCAAAATAGTCAAACAAGTTTTATATTTTTCTGTTTTGCATCTAAATAACTCGAGTGTGTGATATTAAACTTGCTCAAATGGTTAAACATGATGTGATCATTGTTGCATGGAGAAAAAGTAGGTGTTTTTTTGTATTAACCACTTTTCGACCTGTTAAACGACAAAATAGTCAAAAACATTTTATATTTGTCAGTTATTCTTCTAAATAGCTTAAGTGTGTGATATTAAACTTGTTCATATAGTTAAATTTGATTTGATAATTGTTGCATGGAGAAAAAATTAATGTTTTTTGTATTAAGCACTTTTCATTCCGTGAAGGGGCAAAATGGTGAATAGACATGTCCAAGGGCCGGGTTACCTGCTGTCGCAACCTAAAAAATAACCATACCAATAACAAGTCTCATCGCGAGACTTTATTATTCGTTTAGGCGTGACATTAAAAACAAGAGGAAAAATCGACTTAATTCCTCTAGAAAAACAAAGGTGTCGATATGTGATCCCGATCGTGGGGACCTGTTCGAGTGAGGGGAAAACGGGATCAGAGGAAAAGACGACTTAATTTCTCTAGATTGAAATAAAAGATCGAGGGTATGAAAACGGCCTCATAAAAAGACATGGAGTTGCCACCAATCTTTTTTAGC
Organism: Fremontodendron californicum; assembly: GCA_030761205.1. Lineage (NCBI taxonomy): Eukaryota > Viridiplantae > Streptophyta > Magnoliopsida > Malvales > Malvaceae > Fremontodendron > Fremontodendron californicum. The sequence continues at coordinate 22,511,180 of JAULJL010000030.1, forward strand.
TAGGTGTGATCGGCCACCTATTAAAATCGGTTTTATAAAACATTTTAAAATTAATTAAAACATTTTTAAAACCAATTTCAAGTCTGCGTTATAAACCAGAGAAATCAAAGAAGCGGGTTCGGGAGTCGGTTACGTGCAGGGAAGGATTAGCACCCCCACAACGCCCGTATAAATCAGTACCTTATTAATCGTGTGTTATCTCAAGTCTCGGTAAAAAGTTGGTTTTTTTAGTATTTCAAGTTAATTCCCAATTTTAAGAAAAATAATTCCATTTTTAATTGAAAATGATCCGGAATTTATTAATTCAAAATTTTCCTATATTCCCCGACAAAATCGGCAAAATATAGAAATTTTTATTCATTTGAAAAACATTTCGAATCATTCTCGTTTTTTGGAAGAAAGATATTCCTTTATTAATGATAACTGATGATATTCCCTCTAGCAAACCCGGTAGAGAACTCATGAATTATTTTAATTCGGGAATATCTTTATTTTTTATTGAAAATCATTATCTTTTTCAAAGCATTTAAAATTATGAACATGAACATGTATGATATAAATAAAATGACATGGCAAAATCTAGATAATATAATACAACCAAAATGATATGACATAATTTAAATGGCATAGTATATTCTAGGTAAAATGAAAAAATCCTAAGTATTATGGTATATTCTAAATGAGATAAAATGATTTAAATGATATGACAATTTTAAATGATATGGCATAGTCTAAATGACATGGTATGTTATAAATAAAATAACCTAAATGACATGGAATATGATCTAAATGACAAGAAATGACATGAAATTAAAATAATACTAACATATAATATGCATTAAAATAAAAATAATAATGCATGAACATGGTATATGCTAAACAATATGACAAAAATAACTAAATAAAAAGCATAGGATATCATGAAACATTCAAAATCATATGATAAACAAATATAAGATCATAAAATGTGAACTAAAATAATAATAATATCATGAAAAATATCATAGCAAAAATCACACATTTAAATAAAATGCATAAACATGAAAAATGAAATGCATGAAAATGTATTTTTTCTTTTAATTAAAGAAATCCGTATATCTAAAAAGATATCCGGCTACCTTAGGAAAATATGTCAAATTAGATTTTCTAAAAAGAAACAAAACTTTGTGATTGTTTGAAAATAATTTAGAAAAAAAACTTGAATAAAAATTAAAACCCTTACCAAACCCTTTTAAAATGGCTCTAATTTCCTAAGTTTAAAATCCCGGACTTAACTACCCTTAACCTCTAGATTTATAAAATCATTTTTAAAGTTTAAAAAGGCTTAGAAACTATCCTATGACAGTAGCTAAATCTTCTAACCAACCCCCTCTAAATGCCTTAGCCAAATTTAACCATTATTCCTCTTTTGATTTCAAATCTGCCTCTACTGTATGGTTTTGCCACACGATTTTTTAGCCTATTTTTAAAAATTCAAAAAATTACAAAAAACATATTGGAGACTCAGAACATGTAAATCTACACAAAAAAAAATTGGCTTAATTTTCTGATTAAAGATGACTATCTAGAAAAATTTGAGATGTTCGAGTACTGGGTAAAAAAAAAAAACTGTTTGTCAAAACACTTTTTTTGCCTTTGATAAATTCATTCAAAAACCAAAGTAGAAATTGTTGGAAATCATCCTTAGGGCTGTAAACGAACAGAGCGTTCGACGAACCGTTCGTGAACAGTTCGATTTCTGTTAGTTTATGTTCGTTTATTAAGCTAAATAAACGATTATAAACACAATTTTAATGTTCGTTTATTAAACGAACCGAGTTCGAACAGATGTGTGTTCGGTTCGTTTATGTTCACAAACAAGCTCGTTTATCGTTCATTTAAAACTCTATTATTAGTTTGTTTAAAACTCGTTTATGTTCGTTTATTTTATTTTATTTACTTATAATATAATTAATATTATTTAATAACTTAAATTTAATAATTTGATTATAAATTTAATTTAATTACGTTTGTATTTTATTATTTTATATTTAATAATAATAATTTAAAATTGATTAATTTTTTTATTTGTTTGTTAAAATTGTTTAGATTTGTTTGTTTATTGTTCATGAACATAATTTTAATTGTTCGCGAACATGTTCGATTATATGTTCATGAACATGTTCATTTAATGTTCACGAACAAGTTCATTTAATTTAAATGAACTTGTTCATTGATGCACCCAAAAGAGTGTATCTTATTTAACCTTGCACTAAAAAGATAAATTGTAAGTATAGTAGTTAGCAAGGGTCGAGTCCTCAGGGATTGGGTTTTAGTTTATAAGTTAATAGTTTAAAACTTAAATTCAAGAACAATAAAAGAAAAGGGGTTTTTGAAGCCAGATTTAAACTAAAGTAAATAATAAGAATAAGATGCAAGGCGGTATAACCAGCCAATAAAAATATATATACTAAATTAGGCGGTATAACCAGCCAATAAAAATATATATACTAAATTAGGCGGTATAACCAGCCAATAAAAATAAAACAAAGTTAATATACAAATTAGGCGGTATAACCAGCCAATAAAAATAAATATAAAAAATAAGCAAACTAAAAGTAAGAAAACAAATAAGTAAGAAGAATCAAATATGAAAAATATGGTTAAGGTTTCATTCTCCACCACTAGACATCATTAAGAATCAATTTCAGATCTATCAATATCAACCAACTATCAAAGTTAACAACCGTAGATAACAACAAGCTCTGTTACCCCAATCTTTCCTTAGTTTGTCGTTAAATAGAACAAGCTCTCTATTTAATCTCTAACCATTAAACAACCTAGAATAAGCTCTCTAAATTCAATTTAATGGCAGCTTTATGATGAGAAAGATAGGTTGATCTAAGCAACAAACACATAAGCTCGGATTGTTCAACTTAGGTTATGTTCCACTTTGCAATTATTGAAAACTTGACCATAATCATTAATCACAAATTGCCACTTATGAATAGGAAATCAAGACAATTACACGGATCAAGACTCCTAAACTAGCAATAGATAATTATCAAGATCTATCTAGTTGTACACCTAAATAAATCTAGACAACATCATGAACAATTCTTGTAGAAGAACATAAGCAACTTTGATAGAAAATTAATGATAGATAGAATCTGAAAATCAATCACAAAACATGTCTAGGGCTTTGAAATCACCCTTAACCAAATAGAAGTTTAGCCTAGCATAGGCATTATAAACATAAACATAAAATTAAAGAAAATCTAAGAAGAAAATAAAAGAAAGAAAGAAGAAGAGGAAGAATATTAATTATCCAACCTCTTGCTCTCTCTAAAGAAAAAGAAAACTAGAGAAAAGAAAGAAAACTAGAGAAAAGAAAGAAGAAGAAAACTTAGAGAATTTTATTAAAATGGCTAATATCCTACCTATGTACAATATGATCCTCTACAATCATCCAAGGCCCTCTATTTATACACATTTTGGAAGGCTAAATGACAAGAGACAAGCTTTACAAATTTCAAAGGTAGGTATAATAGGTGGGTGAATTTTTCTAACAATTTTCGTCATATTGTATGACAATTTTGATCAGCCAACTTGATGGTCGATTTCGTCAATGTTGGAGGCCTGATCTGATCACATGGTCTTCTAGAAAAAGGTTCCCCTATCAGTTACGGATCCATATCCATTGGAATCAGCTCATTTGCTGATGTGGATAAGCAGATATGGGCAAAATACGAAAACATGTCAGCACAGACGTCATTGCACATCAGCCAACTTGATGGTCGATTTCGTCAATATTAGAGGCCTGATCTGATCATATGGTCTTCTAGACAAAGGTTCCCGTATCAGTTACGGATCCATAGCCATTGGAATCAGCTCATTTGCTGATGTGGATAAGCAGATATGGGCAAAATACGAAAACAGGTCAGCACAGACGTCATTGCACATCAGCCAACTTGATGGTCGATTTCGCTAGGGAAAACGACTCCGTTTCAAGAAGTATAAAACATGAAAAAGATAGATATGCCTCTTAGCTTTGCACGGCTACAAATTTCAGCCTTATTGCTTCAGTGAAACTCCAGATATAGCTGATATGGAAAAATGTGTCGGAACTGGAACTGAACTGGATTTGCCCTTAATTCTAGTAATCTGAAATCACTCAAAGAAACTTGTGAAAAACACCAAATTACATAAAAATATAAAAGATCATAAACACAATTAGACTAAACAATAATAACTCGTATTTGACACAAAACAATAATAAAACATAACTAAAAACTATATAATTATACGAGTTATCACACCCCCACACTTAGATTGTTGCTAGTCCCTAGCAACGACTCAATAAAAATAAAATAAGAAAATCTAATCTAATCCACTTTCGTAGGAAATCACGGTGGCACTTAGCATGTGACACAAGCCTTTAAACCCCTAGGTGTCCCTAGTGGACGAGTTTAGTCTCGTGAGGGTTTACTAGAACGATACCCACAAACATTGAAAAATTAAAATATAAATAAACTACATATAAATAAACTACATATACTAAAAATATTTACTCCTAATCCTTTCAATACAAATTAGAGACAATATTTGAACAAGTCTTATAAACTAATCAATAGCTTAAAAATTTTCATAAAAAATCATGCTTGAATGTAAATTGTTTGAGTTAAGACAATATTAGCATAACATATCTCAATCAAAATAGTGCATGTTCAAATTTAATCTCAACTTCTCACATGGGATACTCTCTTGATTTTCACTCTTTAAAGTAGTGGTAAAGTGTTTACACTCAATCAATCTCATGAAAACACTTCTACCATATGCTTGCTTGTCCACCTATTCTCCACTAAAAGATCATGCAACTTCATAAATCAAGAGGTCTTTAATCAAGGTTGTAATGGGGCCAAGGGGTTTGTAATGTGGTTGAAGAACAAAAGGATAAAGATATCACAAAGGTTCCAAAGAGTTCATAAAGTTTAGAGACATAAAAAGATTATACAAAGAAACTTCTCAAAACTCTTTACAAGTACATAGTCACCTAGGCCGGATATTCATGTTGGGCCTTTTCTTCATTCTAAACAACTTTGTAACATCTTTTTCTTTTTCCACAAATTCAAGAGATGATTCATTTTTTTTTATATAGGAATGTATTTGCCAGTATTCCATTTCTTTTTCTCTTGACTTTTCTTTTCTTTTCCCCCCACACTTATTTCTTGTTTCTAACCAAAAAATATCCCTTGTCTTTGCAACTTGTCTCAAATCATGCTAATTCATCTTTGGAACAAAGGTAAAGATATAAGTATATTTAGGTTAGGGACAAGTTATGGTTACCAAAGAGATAGCTTATTCAATGTAGGCTCAAATTGGTTCACTAAGGGTGTGTTCTCTTGGAACATCAATAAGGGATGGTTGTTTGGCCCTGGCTAAAAATCCTAATGCCTCTATCATATTCATGTTGTCACATGCATCAATATAGTCTCAAATGGTTTAAAGCAAGTTCTAGAGAATCATGTAATCATAAGAGCACTCAAGAAAGAAATTAGATTGATATGTATAATGCATCAATCATATAGGCTCAAAAACTCACAAGGATGATTATACAACTCAGATTAAGTCTAAACATGCTTCTTTCTCAATCAACATATCATATTAACATTGGCTCATAAAAAAAATGATATCAAGCTCAATTCTCATGAAAATCTTCTCACTAATAACTCTGTTTTAGACTTATGCAATTCATATCTCATCATTGTATTAAAAAGGAACTAAAACACACTAAAAATAATAATAAAGACTCAAAAAAAATAGTAGACAAAAATAAAAGAAATCCTAAATCATTCCCCCCACACTTAATTCTTACATTGTCCTCAATGTAAGTCTATTAACCCAAATGAAAGAATGATGTGTAAGAGAAAAGAACTAATAACATAAGAATAGGAACAGCTAAGACTCAAAACAAAACAAACTCATGCAACCTAAATAATCTTAAAATACTAAACAAAAATTAACAAGTAAACATAAAAAGATTAAAATCAAACTGACAAGGTGTGTCTCAAGTCTCCCTTACTCAGACCTTGTTCAGAATGAATACTTCTAAATTGCTTAAAACATAACATATTTTTTTTTTTTGAAAAGAAGAAATCAAACTGACAAGGTATGTCTCAAGTCTTCCTTACTCAGACCTTGTTCAGAATGAATACTTCTAAATGGCTTAAAACACATCAAATTTTTTTTTTTTTTTTTAATTAGCAAAATATGTCCCTTACCCCCTACTAAAGGTAGAATTTAGGAGATATTACCTGCAGAGGTTGCTAACCACTTATTATAACTGAGACACAACAAACAAAATGTTAGATAATGTCACAAAGACAAAGTACAATCCACTCCTTGCTCGTCCATATCTCTTTTTCTTTTTCCGAGCGTTTGCGAAACAACCGTAGCAGATAAACACTCATAAGCTTGGAGCTTTTTGAGTAAATCTTCAATGGTTGTAGCAGAAATTATGGTTCTCCTTGCCTCTGAAAACATGAATCCATTATCCACAGCATTATCTAAATATGAAAGCAAATTACTAAAATAACCATTAATATTAAGCAAACCAATGGGTTTCTTATTTGTGACCAAAGATGACCAAGAAGCCACGCAAGCTATTTCTTCCAATGTACCCAGACCTCCTGGTAAAGCAATGAATGCATCGGCAGAATGGTACATGATTGTTATCCGTTCAGGGATACTCCAGACTTGTATTTCCTTACCCACGGTAGGTCCACAAAAATCTTTGAATAGTTTTGGCACGACTCCTAGAACTGGACTTCCTCCGGCGTGTGCTGCTGTAGCGACTGCTCCCATTAAACCCGTACTACCGCCTCCATAAATCAAGTGGATCTTTTGTTGGGCAAGTATTACTCCAACTCTTATGGCTTCATCAGCGAATATGTTATTTTTCCCTGGATAAGCACCTCCAAAGACACAAATTTTTTTAATGCGCTGGGATGAAGTACTTTCCATTTTTTTTTTCTTCGAGTGCCTGAAAGAGAATGAGTACATGGTGTAATATATAGAGGACTCAGTAGTGAATCAGACAAGAGTAATAATGTCGCCGAAAGTGTATCTGACCTGTCAGAAGAAAATGTTAACCTAACAAAAGATTTTTGCGTGATTTCAGGAAGAAAATCAAAAAGAGAAGAAAAAAATCAACCGTAAAAGACAAATAAAAAAAACGAGAATAATTACACAAATCGAACAACACGTAAATTAAACCAAAATAAAGTTATTGCAAATCAAACCAAAAACTGAGAAGTCATTTATTGTAGTTGTGATTGTGGCTCACATCTTCCTCTGGTTTTACGTCCAGAAACGGCTTAAACGCCTTCTATGAGTCGAGGATATGCTTCCCATCCAGTTTTCTTACAAGCTGGCAAACAGGGTCTTTTAACATCAGATTCCCAAGATGTTTCCATTCCCTTTGGAATTGCGGCCATAAATCAAGAATTTCTCTTTGTACGTCTCCACTAGGATGCGTCTCAAGAGAAAGTTGGATATTACCCAAATTCTCCTTACTCAGTCCATCCTTAATGAATTCAATTTTATCATCTCGATTAGAGGACGGAATCCCAATAGAACGACATTTACCGTTACACGTCCATCGTGCACATTTGTGGCAGTTTGAACCCATGCGCTTTGCTCGTCGCTTCTTTGCAAAAGTGCTTCTACCTGTACCTGGTAAATGCAAAACAGGCAGATATTCATCTTCACGTACCTTGGCTTCAATTATCCAACGTATGTCTTCGGGAATCTCTTTGTGCATAAGCATTCTTAATCTTTCAAATCGAACTTGGTAAAGCTTCAGTAAAATATTTCGAGGAAAAGGAGGAAATCGTTTCTGCAATCTTGTGAGAATATCATCCATCCTGAAAAAAAATGAAAGAGAAATTGAAAGAGAAATTTATATACAATATCAGTTTTGTGGGTAGCTGATAGAACCGATTTAAATAATCATGGAGTACCGTTATCCGCCATTTAACCGGGGTTAAAAAAAAAAATTATATTTACATCTAGTGTTTTTCAAAACAAGGATCAGAAAGAAAAACAACATAAAAAGACTCAAAAACAAAACACTCTAAATAAAATCCTAAATTCTCCCCCCCACACATAATTCTTACATTGTCATTAATGTAATGCTATTATCCCCCAATGCAAGAATTATATGTAAGAGAAAAGAACTATTAAACAAAAGAAACTTATGCAGCCTAAATGAACTTAAAAGCAGTAAACACAATTAACAAAGAAACATAAGAAATAAAATAAAAACATTAAAAATAATAAAAGAAAAAGGAAAAGAAAGAGAAAGCAAATCTGAATATGGAAGGTTGGCAATTTCATCTTTAATTGGGCTGCCTTCCCAATTAACACTTGAGTTAGTGTTTTGAATCTAACCAACACCCCTTCTTGGCTTTTTAGGCTTGTCAGGCTCATACATGAAATTTCCCAAATTTATGCGTTTGAGAGGAAGCTTTCTTTGCACAACAGTGGATGCATTCTCCATTACAAGTATTATTCCATCATCCTTGGTGGTGCATATCTCATCGAGGAATGGTGCATCTTTTGGTACTTGTTGAATGACATCCACAAACAAACTGTTTAAGGTTTCCAGCATGTTTTGTTCATGTTCCTCCTCCTTGAACTTTGTGAATCTACTAGGGAAAGGTGGAGAAGAAACATTAGTAAAAATTGGAATCTTAAACGTTACCTCAGGTGCCGAAATACTCTTATTTGGATTTGTGGCTTCATTATCCTCAAGAATAGAATCCATCTCTAATTCTGTCTCATCCTCTTCTTGTTCCTCATTCCTCAAGGTCACAATAGTAGCATTCTCCTTTGGGTTAATCATCGTTTGGGCAGGGAGTTCTTCAGATCTTTGTGCTACCCATCCCACCATACTACTAGCCAATTGGCTCATTTGCTTTTCCAAACTCTGGATGCTTTCCCTTGTTTCCTGTTGAAATTGCAAAGTATCAGTAACAAGAGAATAGACAAGTTCTTCTAAAGAAGTACCTGAGTTTTGAGTCATATGTGGTGGTTGAAAAAGATCTGGTTCTTGGGACCATGATTGATTGAAGCTAGATGGATGAGTGTAATTGGCATAAGGATCTACTTCTTGGTAATTTTTCGAGTAGCCATAATTAGTATGATCCCACCATCCCTCATGGTAAGTGTTTGAGTAATGATCATACTGTTGGTCTTGGAACACTTGATGGCCTTGACATCCTCCCATGGCAAATTGTTGAACTGGGAAGGTGAGATTGGCTTGTTGATTCTCCATGTTCATGTATGCCACCAACTCTTCAAGTGTTAGATTGCTCAATTCCATCATTTTTTTTTATTTTTTATTTTTTTTTTTTCAAAATTTGATAAGAAAAACCCGTATGTACAAGAAAACAAAACTCATTAGAACTGAAAATAAGAATAAACCAAGTAACAAATAAACTAAAGAAAACAATCCCCGGCAACGGCGCCAAAAATTTGATGCACCCAAAAGAGTGTATCTTATTTAACCTTGCACTAAAAAGATAAATTGTAAGTATAGTAGTTAGCAAGGGTCGAGTCCTCAGGGATTGGGTTTTAGTTTATAAGTTAATAGTTTAAAACTTAAATTCAAGAACAATAAAAGAAAAGGGGTTTTTGAAGCCAGATTTAAACTAAAGTAAATAATAAGAATAAGATGCAAGGCGGTATAACCAGCCAATAAAAATATATATACTAAATTAGGCGGTATAACCAGCCAATAAAAATATATATACTAAATTAGGCGGTATAACCAGCCAATAAAAATAAAACAAAGTTAATATACAAATTAGGCGGTATAACCAGCCAATAAAAATAAATATAAAAAATAAGCAAACTAAAAGTAAGAAAACAAATAAGTAAGAAGAATCAAATATGAAAAATATGGTTAAGGTTTCATTCTCCACCACTAGACATCATTAAGAATCAATTTCAGATCTATCAATATCAACCAACTATCAAAGTTAACAACCGTAGATAACAACAAGCTCTGTTACCCCAATCTTTCCTTAGTTTGTCGTTAAATAGAACAAGCTCTCTATTTAATCTCTAACCATTAAACAACCTAGAATAAGCTCTCTAAATTCAATTTAATGGCAGCTTTATGATGAGAAAGATAGGTTGATCTAAGCAACAAACACATAAGCTCGGATTGTTCAACTTAGGTTATGTTCCACTTTGCAATTATTGAAAACTTGACCATAATCATTAATCACAAATTGCCACTTATGAATAGGAAATCAAGACAATTACACGGATCAAGACTCCTAAACTAGCAATAGATAATTATCAAGATCTATCTAGTTGTACACCTAAATAAATCTAGACAACATCATGAACAATTCTTGTAGAAGAACATAAGCAACTTTGATAGAAAATTAATGATAGATAGAATCTGAAAATCAATCACAAAACATGTCTAGGGCTTTGAAATCACCCTTAACCAAATAGAAGTTTAGCCTAGCATAGGCATTATAAACATAAACATAAAATTAAAGAAAATCTAAGAAGAAAATAAAAGAAAGAAAGAAGAAGAGGAAGAATATTAATTATCCAACCTCTTGCTCTCTCTAAAGAAAAAGAAAACTAGAGAAAAGAAAGAAAACTAGAGAAAAGAAAGAAGAAGAAAACTTAGAGAATTTTATTAAAATGGCTAATATCCTACCTATGTACAATATGATCCTCTACAATCATCCAAGGCCCTCTATTTATACACATTTTGGAAGGCTAAATGACAAGAGACAAGCTTTACAAATTTCAAAGGTAGGTATAATAGGTGGGTGAATTTTTCTAACAATTTTCGTCATATTGTATGACAATTTTGATCAGCCAACTTGATGGTCGATTTCATCAATGTTGGAGGCCTGATCTGATCACATGGTCTTCTAGAAAAAGGTTCCCCTATCAGTTACGGATCCATATCCATTGGAATCAGCTCATTTTCTGATGTGGATAAGCAGATATGGGCAAAATACGAAAACATGTCAGCACAGACGTCATTGCACATCAGCCAACTTGATGGTCGATTTCGTCAATATTAGAGGCCTGATCTGATCATATGGTCTTCTAGACAAAGGTTCCCGTATCAGTTACGGATCCATAGCCATTGGAATCAGCTCATTTGCTGATGTGGATAAGCAGATATGGGCAAAATACGAAAACAGGTCAGCACAGACGTCATTGCACATCAGCCAACTTGATGGTCGATTTCGCTAGGGAAAACGACTCCGTTTCAAGAAGTATAAAACATGAAAAAGATAGATATGCCTCTTAGCTTTGCACGGCTACAAATTTCAGCCTTATTGCTTCAGTGAAACTCCAGATATAGCTGATATGGTAAAATGTGTCGGAACTGGAACTGAACTGGATTTGCCCTTAATTCTAGTAATCTGAAATCACTCAAAGAAACTTGTGAAAAACACCAAATTACATAAAAATATAAAAGATCATAAACACAATTAGACTAAACAATAATAACTCGTATTTGACACAAAACAATAATAAAACATAACTAAAAACTATATAATTATACGAGTTATCATTCATGAACATTAAATAAACGAACACGAACACACTTAATTTTAAACGAACAGAGCTTGAACACAATTTTAAAATCCTTAACGAACACAAACCGAACACGAACAAGCTCAAAAATAAATAAATGAACACGAACATAGGCCTGTTCGTTCAAGCCCGGTTCATTTACAACCATAATCATCCTAAAGACCTAAGGACAGTAGCTAAACATTTTAAAAACCTTGGACAAAATTGGCTAAGTAAAAAAAAATCACAAAGGTAGAATAATCAATTTGACAATTCCTTAATTTTCCACAAGTATGCTCAAGGGAGCATGACTTTGAGCCATTAATTGGCCTAAGTCACAAATCAAGTGGCAATGACATGGAATGCATGAACATACAGCAAATGAAATGTATGAAATGCATAGCCTAAAGGTCTAAATGGTAAAGGAAATGTATGACAATTCATGGCAACCTAAATGCCTAGCATGAATTTGCATGGCAATAAATGCTATCCTAACTCTATATGCATGCAATGCTTAATAATGTAAATGTGACTAGGACCTAATATGTTATGAATATGCATGAAAATGAATGTGACCTAAGACCTAAATAGCATATTAATGCGTAACAATACCAATGTGATTTAAGACTCAATATGCATGGCAATACCAATATGGCCTAGACCTAAAATGTAACATACAATGACTCATGAAACTAATGTCTATGCTGGAACAAACAGCAACTAATACACAATTTCAAGATATGATAATACAAAGCATGTTACCTAAACAAAATGCAAATGCATGACAAGGCAAGGAATGCATGAAGAGGCCAAATGATCACATGAGACTCTAATGCAATCCTATTTAGTAAATGACATAAGTACATGATAAATCATATTAAGATGCATAATGTCATGACATTTTCAATAGCATATAACATACCAAAATCAAAATGCACAAGCTCATGGCATAGAATTGCAAACAAGTTAAGAAACAAAAGGAAAATGCACATGCAAGTCATACACAATGTGAAGTGCCGAATAGCATTTTTATCATAGCTGTAGACACCTAATTTTGTCCGGGCCTTTTAAAACCAATTTTGATTTGTCCCTCTCTCGGGTTTAATATTTTTGTAAAAGTCACGGTCGCGATTTTAGATTTTTAAAATGTTCTAAATTATATATATCCTTTTTAGCTTTAATTGTTCAAATAAAATCGGACCGTAAAATTACCAATTTTAAAATTCAATTTAAACCCGAGGTGAAAAAGGTTTAATCTTGAGTGTTATTAGATTTTTAAAATAAATTTTTTAATTGAAAATATTTGAAAAAAACAAAAAAAAAAGACTTGAAAAAATAAAGGAGGGGGGTAATTTAGACATTATACATTTTTTAGGTTAGAAATTGGCTATAAAGAGGCCCGGTTAAAAAAGTGGCAGATGGGGGGGGGGATTCCAAAAAATGAGGGGAACGACGGCTAAAAGAAAAAGAAGAAAAAGCTTTGTTTTTTCATGGGGGGCTAAGAGCTGAAAGAAAGCTAAAAAGTAAAAAGCTGCACTCATTTCCTAGAGCATGCACTGCTGGTCCAGTTACAAAAGTTTTGGCCTACCACGGTGGTTCACAAAGCTGGGGTTTTCGAGTTTGGGTTCAGTATTCAGCTACCATGGAGTTGTTGCAAACCTTAAAAGCTGAGTTCATTCGTTTCCTTTGGTTTCATTTCATTTCATTTTATTTTTATTTTTATTATTATATTTTTTTAACCTCTAAACCAATAAGCTGATAACAATGGTTCTCTCTCTCTCACACTTTTTATTTTAATTTTTTTCATTTCATCTCTGTTTTCCCTTCATCTCAATCCATCTTCTCCCTTATTTTATATCTCTGCTACTCATTCTAAAACTTCATCTTCCATTAATTTCAGCATTTGATTATTCTTTTTAGGGTTTGCTTTGGTTATCTGCCAAATTTTGAACTTCAAATTTCTATTGAATTTGTTATTTCTATATATTCTTATATATATTTATATATATATATATATTTATATATATATATATATAAGAAACAACAGGAAAATGGAATCGAAGGGGGACTAGAAGATTCTGAAGGAGTTGAGAAATTGGTTCAGCTCATGGTGCCTGAGAGAAATGAGAATAAAGTAGACTTGGTGAGCCGGTCAATGCTTGCTGGTGTGATAGCAGCTACAGACAAGTTTGACTGTCTTAGTCGTTTTGATCAGCTTAGAGGGTTGCCTGTTTTTGATGAATGACTCTAGGAAGTTCACAAAGGGAAGAACTCTGTTCCACTCTATTGTGAGAAAAGATCAGATCGCCTTCATGCAGTCAGCTTGATATATAGGCCTTTTATGATGACATGGGAAGCATTAGAAAAGATGAGCTCTATCGTGCTTGTGCAGTTCACAAGGTTCAACTTCAATAAGTGAAGGTTTTGGACCATCCGGATTTGCAGGATGGTTTTGGCCAAGTCTGAAACCATGATTTATTGGCAAAGATCATTGAAGAGGAGGTTTACAGTCATGGCATTGATGTGCTTATTACGTTTGATAGCCATGGTGTTTCTGGTCATTGCAACCATTGTGATGTGCATTATGGGATACGCAAGTTCGTGCATGATTCTTCACCAAGAAATATTGAAGTCTGGGAACTTGTGAGTATAAACATATTGCGCAAGTATAGTGGACTGCTTGACATTTGGATATCAAATTTAGATTCCATGCGACATCCAAGTGGAGTAATGCATTGCTTGCTTAATGAGCATCCACAGAAGAGCTTCCTTGCAATGGCACAACACTCAAGCCAATGGGTTTGGTTCTGCAAGCTTTTCATTTCATTTTCCAGTTACACTTACGTTAATACTCTTTGAAAGATCTAGTGATTATAGATGGACTTGAAGGACAAAGCTGATAGAGATTTGTGCCTGTTCAACATTGAGGGGATGGATGACTTGTGATGTGGAGTTTCAGCCTTACTTTACATTGGGTGATTTATGGGAGTCTTTCAAGGAACGGAGTGCATATGGCGTTGGCGTGCCTTTGGTGCTTGATGGGAGTGATGGTGTTGTTCAGTACTATGTTCCATACTTGTCAGGGATCCAATTATATGGTGAATCTATGCAGGCAAATGCTAAGCGTAGGCTAGCTGGAGAAGAGAGTGATGTTGACTACTATAGAGATTCAAGTAGTGATGGAAGTAGTGATTGCGAAATAGAGAAAGGCATTGAATTTTCTAGAGAACAACGCAGTC
>JAULJL010000031.1:1397500-1407500 GCA_030761205.1 Fremontodendron californicum
TCCTTCTGTTCTCAAGATTCAATGTTCTGCCTGTTTTGAGTTTCTTTGTAATTTAAAACCAACAACTTATTCGGTTTTTGAACTTTCTATCTTTTGGTGGTGTAATCCAGTTGCTTTTCAAACTTATTCGATATTGCTGTTGGCCACTCTGAAATGAAATAATTCCATTTTTAAGGACAATGGAAATGGATTTTGTTATGTTCAATGGAATATTAGACATTATTTGTTTTTATTGATTCTTGTTCTGTCTGCCATGTGATGTAGCCTTCAATTTTCTTGATACTACTCCATCCTGTCTTGATAGTAAATTAGTCTAAGAATATGTAGGTATGTGCTAAAGTAGGAGTCTAAGAATCTGATTGCACTGAACACGGGGATGCGGGAGTGGCTTCCTTCAAGTACTATTTTAACCTTAGCCATCAAAATTTGCTAACTGGCAAAATATATTTTGATTGAAAACTAGCCGCATTTTGCAGGAATTGCATCAAACTTAATGCAAGGAGGAGCTATGCTGACTGTATTAAGCACATTACTAGCAGCACTAACTTTGCTAGTAGCTTTGGTTACCGCATCTGATCTTATCGACAGTTCATGGGCAATTACTGTTGACAGGTTATGTTTACTTCATTGGAAAGGATAACTGATGGAGACTCAATTAAGAGTTGTAAACCCAAGTGCAGGTTATGTTCAAGTAATAAATTCTCGGGTGTCCGAGGTCGAACCACAGGGAAGCGTATTAGTAAGTATAAGTTTATAAATATATAAGAAAAAGAAAATAAACAAGATATTAGGGAATCAATAACAAAGAAAGTAAACAAGATATTAGAGAACAAAATAAACAAAATAACATAAAAGAAATTAAACAAGATATAAAAAACGATAAGAAAAGATGTTGAGGTTAGAGAATCCACTCTTGGTGTTATGCTAAGATTAATCTTGTTTTATTACACAATTGAAATTCACACATAAGGGAGATTCCAATCGGAAGGTTTAGCAATTCAGTCCAAATTGTCCAACGTCCATAGCATATGATATTATGTTCATTTGGTATCCTCAAAACTCATAAAAAGAGTCCAAGCATTCCTTATGCCAAGGTATATGTCTACAACAAATCAAGGTTATGAAACCAAGCATTTACTGTGCCATTTTCATTGTCAATAATGAATCAAGATCCCTACTTTGCAAGTATGATTTTAAACCAAAAGAAAATATTATCTATACTAGTGTTTATAAATGATGATTCATTTTAGCTCATGTTTAAGAGACTAACCTTAGCATTTACCAAGAGCTTCACCTCATCACCTCAACAATATGATTAGCAACACATACTAGATATGAATAAAATGAAAAGAAATGTAAGAAGCATAAGTAAATAAAAAAGAAAACTAGAGAAAGGAAAGAAGAAGAAAACTTAGAGAATTTTATTACAATGGCTAATATCCTACCAATGTATAATGATCATCCAAGGCCCTCTATTTATACACATTTTGGATAGCTAAATGACAAGAGACAAGCTTTATAAATTTCAAAGGTAGGTATAATAGGTGGGTGCATTTTTCTAACAATTTTCGTCATATTGTATGACAATTCTGATCAGCCAGCTTGATGGTCGATTTTGTCAATGTTGGAGGCTCGATCTGATCAAATGGTCTTCTATAAAAATATACCCCTATCAGTTACGGATCCATAGCCGTTGGAATCAGATCATTTTCTCATGTGGATCGGAAGATATGGTCAAAATACCAAAACAGGTCAGCACAGACGTCATTGCACATCAGCCAACTTGATGGTCGATTTCGCTAGGGAAAACGACTCCGTTTCAAGAAGTGTAAAACATGAAAAAGATAGATATGCCTCTTAACTATGCACTGTAAAAATTTCAGCCTTAATACTTCAGTGAAACTCCAGATATAGCTGATATGGCAAAAGGTGTCGGAACTGGAACTGAATTGGATTTGCCCTTAATTCTTGATTTAACCTAGTAATCTGAAATCACTCAAAGAAACTCGTGAAAAACACCAAATTACATAAAAATATAAAATATCATAAACACAATTAGACTAAGCAATAATAACTCGTATTTGACACAAAACAATAATAAAACATAACTAAGAACTATATAATTATACGAGTTATCACACCCCCACACTTAGATTGTTGCTAGTCCCTAGCAACGACTCAATAAAAATAAAATAAGAAAATCTAATCTAATCCATTTTCGTTGGAAATCACGGTGGCACTTAGCATGTGACACAAGCCTTTAAACCCCTAGGTGTCCCTAGTGGACGAGTTTAGTCTCGTGAGGGTTTGCTAGAACGATACCCACAAACATTGAAAAACTAAAATATAAGTAAACTACATACACTAAAAATATTTACTCCTAATCTTTTCAATATAAACTAGAGACAATCTTTGAACAAGTCTTATAAACTAATCAATAGCTCAAAGAATTTCACAAAAATTCATGCTTGAATGTAAATAAATGAGTTAAGCCAATATTAACATAAAATATTTCAATCAAAATAGTGCATATTCAACTTAATCTCAACTTCTCACTATACTCTCATGATTTTCACTCTTTAAAGTAGTGGTAAAGTGTTTACACTCAATCAATCTCATGAAAACAGTTCTACCATATGCTTGCTTGTCCACCTATTCTCCACTATTTAGATCATACAACTTCATAAATCAAGAGGTCTTTTTTCAAGGTTGTAATGGGGCCAAAGGGTTATAATGTGGTTAAAGAACAAAAGGATAAAGATATCACAAAGGTTCCAAAGAGTTCATAGAGTTTAGAGACATAATAAGATCATACGAATAAAACTTCTCAAAACTCTTATAAAGCACATAATAACATAGGCTAAATATTCATGTTGAGCCTTTGCTTCATTCTAACCAACTTTGTAACATCTTTTTCTTTACTTTAACTAGAAGTTCAAGAGAAGATTTTTTTTTTTTTAATATGGGAATGTATTTGACAATGATCCATTTCTTTTCTCTTGACTTTTGCCTCTCTCCTCCCCCACACTTATCTTTCGTTCTAACCCAAATTTTCAAAAAGTATCCCTTGTTTTTGCAATATGTCTCAAAATATATAATCCATCTTTAGAACAAGGGTAACGATATAAGTATATTTAGGCTAGGTGTAAGTTCTGGTTACCAATAAAATAGCATATTTAATGTAGGCTCAAATTGGCTCACTAGTGGGGATGTTCTCTTAGAACATTAATAATGGATGGCTGTTTGGCTCTGGTTATAATCCTAATGCCTCTATCATATTCATGTTGTCACATGTATCAATATAGTCTCAAACGGTTTAAAGCAAGTTCTAGAGAATCATGTAATCATAAGAGCACTCAAGAAAGAAATTAGATTGATTTGTATAATGCATCAATCATTATAGGCTCAAAAACAAAGGATGATTATACAAGTCAGATTAAATCTAAACATGCTTCTTTCTCAATCAACATATCATATTAACATTGGCTCATAAAAAGGTTGACATCAAGCTCAATTCTCATGAAAATCTTCTCACTAATAAATCTGTTTTAGACTTATGCAATTCATATCTCATCATTGTATTAAAAAGGAACTAGAACACATTAAAAAAATAATAATAATAATAAAGACTCATAAAAAAAAATAGTAGACAAAAATAAAAGAAATCCTAAATCGTTCCCCCCACACTTAATTCTTACATTGTCCTCAATGTAAGTCTATTAACCCAAATGAAAGAATCATGTGTAAGAGAAAAGAACTAAGAACATAAGAATAGGAATAACTAAGACTCAAAACAAAACAAACTCATGCAACCTAATTAATCCTAAAATACTAAACAAAAATTAACAAGTAAACATAAAAAGATTAAAATCAAACTGACAAGGTATGTCTCAAGTCTCCCTTACTCAGACCTTGTTCAGAATGAATACTTCTAAATTGCTTAAAACACAACAAACTTTTTTTTTTTTTTTTGAAAGAAGAAATCAAACTGACAAGGTATGTCTCAAGTCTCCCTTACTCAGACCTTGTTCAGAATGAATACTTCTAAATGGCTTAAAACACATCAAATTTTTTTTTTTTTTTTAAATTAGCAAAATATGTCCCTTACCCCCTACTAAAGGTAGAATTTAGGAGATATTACCTGCAGAGGTTGCTAACCACTTATTATAACTGAGACACAACAAACAAAATGTTAGATAATGTCACAAAGACAGAGTGCAATCCATTCCTTGCTCATCCATATCTCTTTTTCTTTTTCCGAGCGTTTGCGAAACAACCGTAACAGATAAATACTCATAAGCTTGGAGCTTTTTGAGTAAATCTTCAATGGTTGTAGCAGAAATTATGGTTCTCCTTGCCTCTGAAAACATGAATCCATTATCCACAGCATTATCTAAGTATGAAAGCAAATTACTAAAATAACCATTAATATTAAGCAAACCAATGGGTTTCTTATTTGTGACCAAAGATGACCAAGAAGCCACGCAAGCTATTTCTTCCAATGTACCCAGACCTCCTGTTAAAGCAATGAATGCATCGGCAGAATGGTACATGATTGTCATCCGTTCAGGAATACTCCAGACTTGTATTTCCTTACCCACGGTAGGTCCACAAAAACCTGTGAATAGTTTTGGCACGATTCCTAGAACTGGACTTCCTCCGGCGTGTGCTGCTGTAGCGACTGCTCCCATTAAACCCGAACTACCGCCTCCATAAATCAACTGGATCTTTTGTTGGGCAAGTATTACTCCAACTCTTATGGCTTCATCAGCGAATATTTTATTTTTCCCTGGATAAGCACCTCCAAAGACACAATTTTTTTCAATGCGCTGGGACGAAGTACTTTCCATTTTTTTTTTGAGTGCCTGAAAGAGAATGAGTACATGGTGTAATATATAGAGGACTGAGTAGTGAATCAGACAAGAGTAATAATGTCGCCGAAAGTGTATTTGACCTGTCAGAAGAAAATGTTAACCTAACAAAAGATTTTTGCGTGATTTCAGGAAGAAAATCAAAAAGAGAAGAAAAATCAACCGTAAAAGACCAATGCAAAAAAAACGAAAATAATTACACAAATCTAACAACACGTAAATTAAACCGAAATAAAGTTATTGCAAATCAAACCAAAAGCTGAGAAGTCATTTATTGTAGTTGTGATTGTGGCTCACATCTTCCTCTGGTTTTACGTCCAGAAACGGCTTAAACGCCTTCTATGAGTCGAGGATATGCTTCCCATCCAGTTTTCTTACAAGCTGGCAAACAGGGTCTTTTAACATCAGATTCCCAAGATGTTGCCATTCCCTTTGGAATTGCGGCCATAAATCAAGAATTTCTCTTTGTACGTCTCCACTAGGATGCGTCTCAAGAGAAAGTTGGATATTACCCAAATTCTCCTTACTCAGTCCATCCTTAATGAATTCAATTTTATCATCTCGATTAGAGGACGGAATCCCAATAGAATGACATTTACCGTTACACGTCCATCGTGCACATTTGTGGCAATTTGAACTCATGCGCTTTGCTCGTCGCTTCTTTGCAAAAGTGCTTCTACCTGTACCTGGTAAATGCAAAACAGGAAGATATTCATCTTCACGTACCTTGGCTTCAATTATCCAACGTATGTCTTCAGGAATCCCTTTGTGCATAAGCATTCTTAATCTTTCAAATCGAACTTGGTAAAGCTTCAGTAAAATATTTCGAGGAAAAGGAGGAAATCGTTTCTGCAATCTTGTGAGAATATCATCCATCTTGAAAACAAAAAAATGAAATATAAAATGAAAGAGAAATTGAAAGAGAAATTTATATACAATATCAGTTTTGTGGGTAGCTGATGGAACCGACTTAAATAATCACGGAGTACCGTTATCCGCCATTTAACCGGGGTTAAAAAAAATGTATTTTTTTTATTTTTTATTTTTTATTTTTTTTTGAAGATTAGTAAAAATTATATTTACATCTAGTTATTTCCAAAACAAGGATCAGAAAGAAAAACAACCTCTTCTTGAGTAACATGATTTTCCAAAAAGAGTTTGAGTCTTTGTCCATTTACCTTGAATACGTTACCATTTTGAGGATTCTCAATGTCAACTGCTCCATAATGATACACATGCTTAACCACAAATGGGCCAGTCCATCTTGATCTCAACTTACCAGGAAATATGTGAAGTCTAGAATTATAAAGTAGAACTTTTTGCCCAACATCAAATGTTTTTCTTGAAATTAACTTGTCATGAAAGGCTTTAGTTCTTTCTTTATGAATTTTAGGATTCTCATATGCATCATTTCTGAGTTCCTCAAATTTTTGTTTCCAACAATGCTTAACCTAAAAAGAATTTAACAAAGAATCAGTGTGTGAAATTTCTGAAGCATTATCAAACTCACATTCAATTAAATAAGCTTCTAAAGGATCATGGAATGTGGTAGTGGTGTTATGTTCATGAACAAGTTCTTCAATGAAATCCACTTCATGTACTTCTGAATCATCACCAGGTTGCTTGCAAATGTTGAACACATTTAATTCTAAAGTCATATTTCCAAAAGAAATGTTCAAAATACCATTCCTGCAATTTATCAGAGCATTAGAAGTTGCAAGAAATGGACGGCCTAATATAACAGGAATTTGAACATTTGGATTTGAAACAGGATGTGTGTCCAAAACAATAAAATCAACAGGGAAGTAAAAATTTTCAATTTGAACCAAAACATCTTCAACTATCCCTCGAGGAATTTTTACAGAACGATCAGCTAGTTGAAGTGTAACAGGTGTTTCCTTGAGTTCACCTAAACCTAACTGTTGATAAACAGAAAAAGGCAAAAGATTAACACTAGCACCAAGATCAAGCAATGCACGTTCTATTCTAGTGTTTCCAATGATGCATGAGATTGTTGGACATCCAGGATCTTTGAATTTTGGTGGAGTAAGGTGCTGAATGATTGAGCTCACACTTTCCGTCAGAAATGCTTTCTTTTGTACATTATGTTTCCTTTTAAATGTGCACATGTCCTTCAAAAATTTAGCATAAGATGGAACTTGTTTGATTGCATCCAATAAAGGAATGTTAATCTTAACTTGTTTGAAAAGTTCATAAATTTCTGCATTTTGATTCAAATTCTTTATTGTTTGCAACCTTTGAGGAAAAAGGAGCAGGATGCATACCTTTTTCTTTGTCCAAATTTTCAAGAAGTTCAGACTTACCATCATCCTTACCATTACTTTTCGGAGGGGAAGGAGGATCTTGGTCTTTTGATGGAATGTTTTTGTCAATTGCCTTTCCACTTCGAAGAGTTGTGATAGAACTGGCATTTTCCTGTTGAGTTTCATTGGAGCAAGAAACAAGACATTGAGTAGAAGGGTTAGGCTGAGGTTGAGCAGGAAACTTACCTTTTTCTTGAGTGCGTAATGAAGCTGTCAATGTGGACAAGGTGTTTTTGATCTCATTGATGTCCTGTGAAGTTTGGTTATTCACATTTGCTTGTGTTTGCATGAATGCTTGCAATGTCTCTTCCAAGGTTTGTACACGTGAAGGTTGATAGGAAAAAGTGTTGCCCGGCTTTTGAGATTGTGGTACCTGAACATGATTATTATTCCGCCAACTGAAGTTGGGATGATTTCTCCATTCAGGGTTATACGTTTCAGAGTAAGGAGAAGGAAGAGGCTTTTTAAATGTGTTTATGGAATTTACTTGATCATGCAACGCTTCTTTAAGAATGGGAATGTTTGGACATTCAGAAGTGGGGTGTCCCATGATTTCACAAATTCCACAACTTTCTTCATTTTTAACCGTTTTGACTTCTTTTACTTCTCTAAGTTCCATGGCTTCAATCTTTCTAGCCAAATTAGCTACTTTAGCTTTTATCTCATCTTCTTGACTAAAATGATATTTTCCTCTGTTAGAAACAAGATTAGATCTATTGGAACTTTCAGAGGAATTATCTGTGTGCCAGGCTTGAGAGTTATCTGCCAAATGGTCTAGGTAGTCAAAGGCTTCTTCAGGTTCTTTTTCAAGAAACTCACCGTTACACATTGTTTCAACAAATTGTTTAGTTTCGGGAGTTAAACTTTCATAAAAGAAACTAATAAGACGCCATTTTTCAAAACCATGATGTGGACAAGAACTTAACAAATCTTTAAAACGCTCCCAGCACTGAAAAAATGCTTCATTTTGATTTTGATTGAAATTTTGAATCTGTCTTTTCAAAGCAGTAGTTTTATGTGCTGGGAAAAATTTCTTTAGAAACTCAGTTTGTAATTCTTGCCATGTGCCAATTGACCTTGGTTTTAAATTATGAAGCCAAATTTTTGCTTTATCTTTTAAAGAAAAAGGAAATAATTTTAGCTTGACAATTTCATTTGTACATTGTTGGTCATTAAAGGTGACACATACATCTTCAAAGTCTTTTAGAAACGAGTAAGCACTTTCCGATTCTAACCCATGGACATTTGGAAGCAAAGCTATCATACCTGGTTTAAAACGAAAGTTGTTTGCATTGAGAGGAAAAATAAAACAAGAGGGTGATGAGCTTCGAGTTGGTTGCAAGTAGTCATGCATGGTGCGTACTTGTCTGTTCTCATCTTCAGCATGAACACTTTCATTGTCAGCCATGGTCGGAGTTGTATTAGAAAGATTACCTGAAAAAGTTTCACAATAAAATCTAACTAAACGACGAGATCTAAAATCATGTCGCCAAACAAGCATAAAACAAAGTTAATATACAGATTAGGCGGTATAACCAGCCAATACAAATAAAACAAAGTTAATATACAATATAAATATAAATATATAGAAAATTAGGCGGTATAACCAGCCAATAAAAATAAATATACTTATAAACTTATATACTTAGTATTGCCTCCCCGGCAACGGCGCCAAAAACTTGATGGAGACTCAATTAAGAGTTGTAAACCCAAGTGCAGGTTATGTTCAAGTAATAAATTCTCGGGTGTCCGAGGTCGAACCACAGGGAAGCGTATTAGTAAGTATAAGTTTATAAATATATAAGAAAAAGAAAATAAACAAGATATTATGGAATCAATAACAAAGAAAGTAAACAAGATATTAGAGAACAAAATAAACAAAATAACATAAAAGAAATTAAACAAGATATAAAAAACGATAAGAAAAGATGTTGAGGTTAGAGAATCCACTCTTGGTGTTATGCTAAGATTAATCTTGTTTTATTACACAATTGAAATTCACACATAAGGGAGATTCCAATCGGAAGGTTTAGCAATTCAGTCCAAATTGTCCAACGTCCATAGCATATGATATTATGTTCATTTGGTATCCTCAAAACTCATAAAAAGAGTCCAAGCATTCCTTATGCCAAGGTATATGTCTACAACAAATCAAGGTTATGAAACCAAGCATTTACTGTGCCATTTTCATTGTCAATAATGAATCAAGATCCCTACTTTGCAAGTATGATTTTAAACCAAAAGAAAATATTATCTATACTAGTGTTTATAAATGATGATTCATTTTAGCTCATGTTTAAGAGACTAACCTTAGCATTTACCAAGAGCTTCACCTCATCACCTCAACAATATGATTAGCAACACATACTAGATATGAATAAAATGAAAAGAAATGTAAGAAGCATAAGTAAATAAAAAAGAAAACTAGAGAAAGGAAAGAAGAAGAAAACTTAGAGAATTTTATTACAATAGCTAATATCCTACCAATGTATAATGATCATCCAAGGCCCTCTATTTATACACATTTTGGAGAGCTAAATGACAAGAGACAAGCTTTATAAATTTCAAAGGTAGGTATAATAGGTGGGTGCATTTTTCTAACAATTTTCGTCATATTGTATGACAATTCTGATCAGCCAGCTTGATGGTCGATTTTTTCAATGGTGGAGGCTCGATCTGATCAAATGGTCTTCTATAAAAATATACCCCTATAAGTTACGGATCCATAGCCGTTGGAATCAGATCATTTGCTCATGTGGATCGGAAGATATGGTCAAAATACCAAAACAGGTCAGCACAGACGTC
>JAULJL010000031.1:1415000-1427500 GCA_030761205.1 Fremontodendron californicum
ATAGAGGAATCTTATTCTAATAAAACGTTCAGCCCCCATCCTTCTTAGAAGCCTATCTCAATCTCTTAAAAAATATTGTAAGCATTATCCTAAGATAACAATATAATATCCAAATCTGATTATTTAAATAAAAGATAAAGATAAAGTCCTAATATAACTAGGAAAGTGGTATTATCAGCTGGAATTTTTGTGTATCAAATCTGTAAACTTTCGTAAATAAATCCCATCATATCTGCGTATTAGAATTGCATGATAAGGAACGTTCCAGCTGAAAATAGTGTAGGTGTAGTAAATTCAAGCCCAATTTCGACCTTGATTCAGACAGTATCGCTCAAAACTCAAAACACGAAAGTTGTATAGATTTATCTTGGTGTTCCATAGCATCTTGAATCATCTCAATCGGAGCTCGGATGAGAGAATTATGCTCAAATTACGAAGCGATATCGAAACTGTCCAAAATCGCCCAATTAGTTTCGTTTTGCATTTGACGCCTCCATTTGAATCCTAAATCAAAATATAAGAATAATAAATACATTTAGGCACCAAATAAGTATAAAAGATTAAATGTTAAGGGAGAAATATATAACATTTTGCATTCTCATCAAGGAGCATGAATAAGGAATATATGGAACAGTAGACTAAGGTGGAATGGCCTGGGATAATTATGGCAAAAGGGTGTCTCTGTTATTTGTTAAAAGGTTTCTATGATGAGAAGTAGGGTGATAATATTGTCAGGGTTCTTGTTCTGTGGCCAAGTTATCACTTTGATTGGTGAAGGCTGCTTCTGTTAGAATTTAGTGATACAAATGGTTAGGGAGATATTTTTGCAAAGGCTGGGCGCTCTATGGTTTTCTGACTGTTTTTGATTGTGTTAGTGTCTGTATCTGGGACACTTGAGGTGTGTTTCGAGAGATTGGGTCTTGCTTTTGGTGATTATTTCGGGGTTGGTATTTGCTGTTGTTGGGGTTTTTTGTTTTTGTTTGAACCTTTGTTAATTTTTTGTTTTTTAATATCCTCTTGGGTTTTAATGAATATTGGCTTAGAATATATGCTTATATTTCTTTATGCGACAAGTAAGAATTCTTCAAGTTTATTCAAGTAATTTATATAATAAAAAGTAATAATATTTCAAAGATGTCTTTTTTTTTTCTTTCATTTATTTCAATGAATATTGCACATATATATATATATTTAGTTTTTTTTTTGGTTATGAATTTATTGATTTTGAAGTTAAAAACAATATTTAAGTACCATATATCACTCTTTCTAATTGTTTGTCAATTTTGTATATCATTCTATTAATAAAATGTCCTTTTATTGAAAAATTTAAGATTAATTATATTTTTCATATGTTAATTTATTTTGATGAAATTTGTTTCAATATAAGATTTTTTAATTTCACGTAAATTGAGCATTTATAGTATTAAAAGATGTAAAATTTTATTAATAAATTATTTATTAATTAAAGACTTATTTATATTTTATAATTATATTAAAAATACATATTTATAAAGAAATCATGCACTAGTATAACAAAAACAAAAAAAGGAACAAATTATGCATTTGTTTGGTGTTTTTACAACATAAATTAGTTTTTTTCTGGCAAACATAACTTACTTTTCTTGACTAATAAGTCTTTTGTCGTTAAAATTATTAGTAATACGCAAAAGTTGTTTCAGCGTGAAACACACAAAAGTTGAAGACTTCGAGATGGTCTCAGGGGAGACTCATGGTCATGGATCATGTGCAATCAGTTTCACTATCTTTTGGATTGAAATGTTTCTATAAGTTTTCTAATTCCGTATTTACTACGTATAATTCATCAAGCATATGTATTAAAATGTATATAAATATATATTTTCAAAAAAATTAAAAATTATTAAAAGAAAAACACCTTTGCCTCATAGTCAAGCACGAGCAAAATTTTAGTACAAGTAAAAGCAAATGTGTCTTTTACTTTTGCTATAAAGAAGGATTTGTGATGCACATTATGTTAAGATGAATGGTTCTCTACCACCCGCACAACTGGGTGTCACAAGCACTAGTAAGGTTGAAGTCCATTTTTTTTATGGTCAATGAAGTAGACATAATTATGAGAAGAAAAAAGTTTGTTTATTATTAAAGCGAAAAGAAAAACCTATTGGTAATTATAAAGTGACTCCTAGGGAAACCTACTCCTAGTAAAATTATTATTTTTGTATATAATATATTGCCCCGATAGAACCAAAGGATGCTCTCATGATCTATATATTATGGGATTAGTATATCATTAATTCCCCAAACTATTGAGATATATCATTATTATTATTATGGGCTCAGCTTTTTATCTCTCCGTTTCAATGACCCTGCTTGATTTACTGATCTTCCAGTTTTTTCTTGTTTGTTCAGTACAGGCACAGCCCTTGTGTCTCCCTGATGAGCGCTCAGCATTGTTGCATTTCAAAGAAAGCTTTATCATCAATAATTCCTCCTCAAGCAGTCCTGAAGCCTATCCCAAAACTGAATCCTGGAAACTGGAGGAAGAAAATGGTGATTGTTGTTCATGGGATGGGGTCGAGTGTGACAACAGCACTGGCCATGTAACCGTCCTTGACCTCAGTAGCAGTTATCTTTATGGTTCAATCACTTCCAGCACCACCCTCTTCCGTCTTCTTCACCTTCAACGGCTTAATCTTGCAGACAATGTCTTCGATAATTCTGAAATTCCTTCAGGGATCAAGAACCTCTCAAGACTCACATTCCTAGACCTCTCTTACTCCAACTTCTCTGGTCAAGTTCCGTCAGAAATCCTAGAGCTATCAAAATTAGAGCTTCTTGATCTCTCAGGAAACTCATTGAAGCTTCGGAAGCCAGGCTTGAGGTCTATGCTTGACAAGTTAACCAATCTTAATGAACTTTATCTCACTGATGTGAAAATTTCTTCCTCGGTACCTAATATCTTAGCAAATTTTTCTTCATTGACAGCTTTAATTTTATCAAATTGTGACTTGCGTGGTGAGTTTCCCATAGGAATTTTTGAGTTACCAAGTCTTCAGTTTCTCAGCCTGCAGTCCAATCAGGAACTTACTGGATCTTTACCTGATATTCAGGACAATCACCCTCTTTTGAAATTAAGCCTTGCAAGCACAAGTTTTTCTGGACAGCTGCCAGACTCAATTGGAAACTTCAAGTCCTTGGATTATTTGGACATCAACAACTGCCATTTTTCAGGGAAGCTACCATATTCACTTGGTAACCTTACAGAACTCAAACATCTTGATCTATCTTCTAACAACTTTTCGGAACCTATTCCTTCTTCAATTGGACACCTAAATCAGCTTATGACTTTGGATTTCTCTTATAACAATTTTTCCGGGGAGATCCCTTCTTCCTTAGCCAATCTTACCCAACTTGTTTCTCTGTCCCTTGCCACCAACAGTTTCGACCATGGAACCTTGTCCTGGATTGGTACACAAACCAATCTCACATACTTGGACTTGTCAAACACCAGTTTAACTGGTAAAATCCCATCTTCTCTCAAAAATTTGACCCAAATCACTAAATTATATCTTTGGGCCAATAAATTAGATGGTCAGATTCCACCTTGGATAGGAAACCTCACCAAGCTAACTGAGATCAAATTCCAGGAAAATACTTTGAGTGGTTCTATTCCAGAATCAATCTTCAAGCTTCAGAATCTTGAACTTCTTTATCTACAAAGAAATCAACTAAATGGAATTCTCAAGTTGCACTCATTTCTTGAGCTTAAAAATCTCACCAGACTCCAACTTTCAGGTAACTACTTGTCCTTGCTCACCACCAATGTCAGCATCAATGCTACTCCTCCGAAGTTCAAGCTTCTAGGATTGGCTTCATGCAACTTATCTGAGTTCCCAAGTTTTCTGCGTAGTCAAGATGAGTTGGAGTTTTTGGAAGTTGCTGACAACAAAATTCATGGCCAAATACCAAATTGGTTCTGGAGCGTGGGAAAACAAACTCTCCATTACTTAAATTTGGGCTTTAATTTTCTGACAGGATTTCAGGAGCTTCCTGCAGTTCTTCCGTGGAGTAGCTTAGAGGTTTTCAACCTTGAATTTAACATGTTGCAAGGATCACTGCCCCATCCACCGCCTTCCATCAGCTCGTATTTAGTCTCAAATAACTCGCTGTTAGGAGAAATCACACCAATGATCTGCAATCTTTCTTCTCTTGTGGTCTTGGATTTGTCCAATAACAACTTGACTGGGACGCTGCCACCATGCTTAGCCAGTTTAACTGACTCCCTAAAAGTTCTAAACCTTCGAAATAATCACTTTGTCGGTGCTATTCCTCCAACATATACGAAGAACTGCGGGTTGAGTATGATGGACTTGAGCCAAAATCAATTGCAAGGGAGAATACCGAGATCACTAGCCAGCTGTACCAAGATAGAAGTTCTAATTCTTGCAAACAATCTGATAAGTGATAGCTTTCCTTATTGGTTGGGTAATCTTCCAAAACTCAAGGTTCTCATCTTGAGAGCAAACAGATTGCATGGTGTGATAGGGAAACCTCAGACCAAATTAGAATTCTCCAAGTTGCAAGTAATTGACCTCTCCGACAATCATTTGAGAGGTAAGTTGCCATCTGAGTTCTTCAATATTTGGAATGCCATGAAAGTTGCCAATACAAACAACTTATCACCATACATGAATGCAAATACAAGCTTGCAGAACAGAGAATTTTTGTGGTCTGATTATTATAATTACATAGTTACATTGGCAAACAAAGGCAGGGACCTAAAATATGAGAATGTTCCAGATTCCATCTCAGCTATTGATTTGTCAAGCAACGAGTTTGAAGGTGAAATCCCTGAAGCCATTGGTAATTTGAAGCTGATTCGTATGCTTAACCTTTCATATAACAATCTCACTGGTCAAATTCCATCACGTTTGGGTGAAATTTCGAACCTTGAATCTTTGGATCTTTCTCAAAATAAGCTCTTGGGAAACATTCCCCCGGAACTAGTCAAACTTAACTTCCTTGCCATCTTCAACGTGTCTTATAACAATCTTGAAGGGCCAATACCTCAAGGAGCACAGTTTAATACATTTAATAATGATTCGTACGAGGGAAATTCAAGATTGTGTGGCTACCCTTTGTCAGAAAAATGTGGAAATCCTGAGGATTCACCACCAACTCCTTTGGCTCCGACAGAAGATGAAGGAATTTGGAGTAGGCTCAAGTTTGGATGGCAAATTGTTTTGACAGGATATGGAGCTGGGCTGATAATTGGAATGTCCCTTGGATGCAACTTCAACGCATGGAAACACAAGTGGTTCAGGAAGTTCTTCGGAAAGTGGGTAGTGAGTAATAATTGGAATTAATGGATCTAATTGCTAGGTCCTGCTACGAAATATGTGCTTTTTTTTTTTTTGTTTGTGTGCTTATAACTTGCTATTTTTATTTTGCATTTCTAGGATCACACCCTACAAACTTGTCATGCATAATTATGTCTTGATAAAGGAAAATTAACTTGCATGTATTTTGGCCTTGTATCTTATTTTAGTTCCAAGAAAATTGTTTTCGGTTTCTGATCATTGAGTCTATCATAGCTAAAATGATCATGATTTATTCTTGGCAGATCCGATCCTTCCCTTTTGTTCTTTTTTTTTTTTTTTTTTTTTAATAATTGATATTCTTTCTTTTGATTTCCAGATTATGTTCTTGAGCCCCAAGTTTTTAACAAAACAAACTCCAGATTTTTCTTGATTTCTGATTTTCACCATTACCCTTTTTTTTTTTTTGGGCTTTCGGATTTTTCTAATTTTGGTTTTTTTTTTTATAAATAAAGAGAAAAATAACAACGATTAAACAAGAATAAAAAGAAATAACAAAAAAGAAAATAAATAAATAAATAAATAAATAAAAAAAAATAATATAATATATTTGAGTTTCAAAGTCCCAATTAATAAAAGTCCAAAACATTTGACTGAAACCCAAATTTAATTTAATTCAAAGATTCAAAAATTATTCTGAGACCCAATAAATCAAAGACTAAAACATAAAATGAGGCCCATTATCCGAGACTCGAAATTTAGACTAAGATCGATTTTAATAAAATTTGAATTCAAATCCAAAAATCGATCAAAATTCCAAACTTTAAATTGAATTGCACTTGACTCAAATTATTCTAAATATATTTTTGGTGATCCCAAACAAAATTTGGTGTTTACATAGTGTCAATATCTTTTATTAAAATACTAATTTTTTGGGACTCCTCTTATTTTATGTAGAGGTGGCAAAATAAATTCAAACTCAAAAATCCACCCGAAAAAACATGAACACGAACCCGTTCAAACCCAATTTGACAAAAAAATTCAAAGATCCAAACCTGAAAAAATATGAACCTTGAGCCCAAAATAATTTGAGTCCAAAATAACCAAAACCTGAAATGAGCCTAACTCAAAATGAACCGATCTTCGAAACGATCCGAACGACCGATCCAAACCATCCATACTCAACCCTATTGCTACCCTCACAACTTTCCCTTCCTCCTAAATTGATCCACCATATCTAGCTATCATTTTTCTCTCCCATTTTGACCTCTTTCACTATCAACATGGAATTATCAATAGAGCCGTAAATCCAAAATTCAGCAAGTTCCATAATCACAAATTTAGCATGTCCCATAACCTAAAATGAGCAGCTCCGTGCTGGGAATTGAGCTCATGCTCATACATGAATTAAAGACTAAAATAGATTATAAACACATTGAAAATTAAAAAAGAAAAAGAAACAGTCGGTTCCCTCAAGATACAAGTTTTCATGTGTACGAAATAACATATAAAAGCAATCATCTGATTAGGGTCATACCTACTCAAAGTATTGTAACCTTGAGTACGCTATTCCATTCTAGATGGAAGCAAAGGGATAATCACCGATAGGCTTCCTTTGAAATCAATACCTACCCAAACATGCAGCCTCCAATGATAATCCATACAACCTATATGGCAGAGAAGGTATGGGGATTCACTTGTGCTAATGGGCAACCCCTAAGTCTTAATCAAAAGGCTATACTTCTTGTGCTTACTCTCAAGGTCGTGAGACTAAAAAATGTTATAATACTTCTCATTTTAGTGAGGCTAAACAACAAAGGAGATAGAGAAAAACAAAAGGGAGGTGAAACAACTTTTTTTCTTTTTGGTCGAATTGTTCAAGCCGTTCTCTTAGGGAAGAAACA
The DNA here is from genome assembly GCA_030761205.1 of Fremontodendron californicum. NCBI lineage: Eukaryota > Viridiplantae > Streptophyta > Magnoliopsida > Malvales > Malvaceae > Fremontodendron > Fremontodendron californicum. The sequence continues at coordinate 1,422,202 of JAULJL010000031.1, forward strand.
ATTTTCTTCACTTCAAAATGAAATACTAACACAAGCACTCACACACTAGGTTGGTCAAGGAAAAAGATAGTTATAGAGTATGAACTTACTTCAAACTCCCAATAAAAGAAGAACTCTTCCTCTCTTTAGTCACTTGGATTGGTGAATCCATGCCTAATACTAAACTCCCTTTTCCAATTTGTATTTAGGTTAACAAATCAATCTAATAGGTGATCAAGCAATTAGAAGCATTAAGAACAAGATTGAACAACAACTCAACAAACCATTAAATCAAGCTAGAGAGAGAAAGTAAATTCAAACTATGTGTTGAGTTCCATTGAAATCCTAGTAAAAGAAATTTAGTTCATGATAATTAATGAAAACAAATATTCAAATAGTTTCACCATCATCAACAACACAAGAAAAATAAAGAAGAGAAAAGAGAAAACTAAGAGTTGTCAATTCTTGAATCTTGAATCTTCCAATCTTCTTGAGAGCTTTTGGTGGCAACTATCTTCTTGAGAGAATTAGGTTTTTAGACATCCAATTTCTCTTATTTTAGCCTAAAAAGTCCTATTTAAAGTGTCTTAGACCCCTGGAGTCAGAAACTTCGCGTGCAAGCAATCAAGTAAGTGTTTTTCTCCTTTTTCGATCTTTTGTTTCGTCCAAAACAATCCTCTTGGCGCCTTGGCGTCGAACATTCTGCCTCCTTTTTTGGATTCTGTCATCTTTGAGAACTTCGTCAGCTGATTTGGATGGGCAAATATTGTCCGATTTTGATGCGTAAACTACCGTTAGAAAGGTATGGAAGTCAGCTTCAAAAGTTATGAGGAAGTTTTCTCAAATGAAGAATTTAAGATCATGTTTTTCTTGAAACAAGCTCAGGAGGTCGAATCTGCCTGCTCGTTGCTTTGCACCGTTTTTCATCATTTTACACCCCGAAACTCCGGATCACTTTAGACCTATAAAAACACATAAATAATGACTAAATAATTATTCTAAACATGAAATGAATAAATAAAATAAATCTAAAAATATCTAAATCTAATCAAATCCTAATAAAAGCCTCAAAGACTTAGCCGATTTAAATGCATAAAAAATGGTAAAATAACTATATTTCCTAGAATTATTAAATATCATTCTCTAAAAATTATTGAAAGGGTATTATACCCATTATGTGCGAGTGAGAGATGTTGGAGTCAGATTCGCCCATAATGGGTGAACCGATCCAAGTGAAAATGTGCCAAATTAAGGTAGTTTATACTTCTTTTCCTCCTTCAACGGTAGATAACTGCCACATAATTCAAATTCATTTGAATCCTAGGCAGTTAAGGCCAATAAATAGGTAGTTTAACTTTCATTTTTCAGATAAATTCTTTCACTAATCAAGAATTATAAAAGAAAAAAGAAAACAAAGAAACTGAAAGGAAGAAACAGTACTCTGAGAAGTTCACTACAAATTACAAAAAGGGATTTAGGTTATGGAAACTTAAGAACAATTTTCGTTCAAGTAATTTTATTTATTCCCGATCAGTGAATCAAACCACTATCGACACAAATGTTCCTATAAGTTTGTTAATTCCGTATTTACGTTGAATTATAGGCATTTATCATGCATATGTATTAAAAAATATATAAATATTTTTAAAAAATTAAAAATTATTAAAAGAAAAACACCTTTGCCGCCCCGTAGTCAAGCACGAGCAAAATTTTAGTACAAGTAAAAGCAAATTTCTCTTTTACTTTTGCTATGAAAAAGGAGTTGTGGTGCACATTATTTTAGGAAGAATGGTTCTCCATCACCTACCCAACTGGGTGTCACAAACAGTCAATTTTTTTATGGTCAATGAAAGAGTCGTAATTATGAGCAGAAAAAAGTTTGTGTTATTGAAGAAAAAAGAAAAACCCTCTTGGTAATTACAAATGTGGTTCCTAAAAGAACCCTACTCCTAATAAAGTTATTATTTTCGCACCGAAAGAACCAAAGGATGCTCTCATCAACTATAAGTGGACGTTGGTAAACAAGATAGTATCATTACCCCGCAAATTAAGGGTTTCTTCTTTATCTATTTCCTAATCTCCTAGACAAAGAAAAAGATCGATGACCAAATTATCGAGACGGTTTCTGGACGCACACGTTGTGACAAAAATATTGCAATTTTTCATACTATTATTTATGCTTAGACCTGTTAACTAAATCTATTCATGGATCGAGTCAGATCAGGTTACGGTTTGAATTTTTTTTTTCTCTTATTCAAGTCCAGTTCGTAAGTCCATTTTGCTGTTCAAAAATATTAAAATATTTAAAAAATCAGTTTTTATATTAATATTTATATATTTTTATAATTAAATTTATGTAAAAAATAATATTTTATTAAATGAATAGTGATTCGAACTGGACCGGACTGACCCGAATTGAAAAATCTTTGTCCAAGCCCGGCCCAATTCGAATCAGGCGAGTAACCCGGTCATTGGACAAGTCTATTGTTAAGTAGGTGGATCAGGTTGAGTTTGATTTAAGTCAATTCGGATCTTAAAAATTTGAGTTAATTTCGAGTTTTTATCATTTCGAATTCGAATCATTTTCGATTTGGATTGCTTCCGATTTGAAATATTTCGAGTTCGGATAATTATAAAGTGATTCCTTAATATATTGCACCGAAAGATGATTCCTTAATATATTGCACCGAAAGAACCAAAGGATGGGCTAATGATCTTATATAAGTGGACATTAGTAAATAAGATATATAGTATATCATTACTTCCCCCAAAATGAAAGGTTTCTTCGTTATCTGTTTCCTCTTGTCCTCTATTTTGGTCTATCCCTTCGCTATTTTAGCTCGAGATCTTCATAATGGTAAGACAATTTTTATTCTTCTGTATTATTTCGCTTCTAGTAGTGCTAACACACCTTGTTAATTTCCCTTTCACTAATTATAACCATAAAAATTAAAGAAATTCGATAGTATATATATTCATTCTTGAAAATTTTTGTTTGAATATCCTCCCCTTTAATTAAAAAAAAAAAACAAACAAGAAAAACCAATAAATTAAGGCCTCATTTAAACTGATTCAGATGGTTGACTACCTTCTTCTAATTGTCTACTTCGACATCCTTCCATTAGTTAGTATTCTTTTGTTATTTTATATGATTGGATTAACCAAGATGATGTATTGGTAATTCCTTAGAAAATTTAAACTATTTTTAAGCAAGTATCAGACTTAATGCAAAATTGATAAGATAGGAAATACTAAGCAAATATAAATAACTTAAACCATTAAAATAGTAAGGGATAGAGAATCAAACACGAGAATTATAGAAGTTCGGTCATCTCCAAAAGCACCTATTTTCTCTCTCTTAATTTTCCTTGCCAAAGAATTGAATCAACTAGTTTTCAATCTTTACCATTACATTTTCAAGATTAAGATATAACCTTTACAATAACCACTCAAACCCTTAAGGTTCTACCCAAATCCTAACCAATTTTACTCAAGGGTTTCACTCCCTTTGAACCCACAAACTCAATTTGGTAAACTAGAGTTTTGCAAACTTAAATACACCACAAAGGCTAGGTGTTTGCTAGTGTTTAGTATAATGAAAGGCAATAAATGATCTGTAAATAAAGCTTCAATACAAGGAATGAAGAATTTAAAGCTTATATAACACTTGAAAACTCTTTAGTGCCTAGAGAATTGATGAATAGCTTTACAATTTATGTCTCTTAATGATGAACAATATTGGAGGGGTCCGTTTGTAGTTGAAGATGATTAAGAGTCGTTGGGTCTTCATTAAATACAAAATGGGTTGTTTGATTTTGAGATTTTTTGTCCGTTGACTGCTGTCAGGTATTCAGGGATCGATCATTTACTTCAAGGGATCAATCCTTCAAAGTACACATTTGAGATTTTAGACGTTAAATGATTCAGGGGATTGATCCCTTTAGCATAGAGAGTCAAGGGAACCTTTCTATGTGGATAAGGATCGATCCTCATGACTACCAAGCCAAATTTAAAAGGCTAAGGATCAGTCCTAATTGAGGGGTTCGATCCTTAGAGTTTGGCAACCTAAGGAAACCCTTTTATATGAGAAGGGTTATCCTTTCAAGAGGAGGATCGATCCTTTCATAAAAAATAAAAATAAAAAATCTTGCACAATTTCATCTTTGAAAAAATGTGCAACTTTTAAAAATTATTTTGGTCAAGTGAAAGAAATCAATTTGGAACTATAGAATTTATTTAAAAACATAAAGTATATATCTTTAAAAAGCTTGTATTAATTGAATCTTTTAAAATACTTAATGGAGTTATTTAATTTAATGTTTTATTATTTCAAAATAAGATCAAATTAAGAGTAATAATTTTTATATTTTAGGTGATTATAATTTTATAAATTGATTGAATTGGAGATTTTAAGATTGCACATAACATAACCTTCCTTTTTTTTTTTTTTTTTTTCCCTTAGGTATATATCATGCCACAACCCACAAGGACTAACTACTGAAATGTCCCTTTGAGAACTAAGCCTTCTCTTTGTTGTAATATGTATGAAGTTTAGTCGATATATTTTCTTGAAGATATATGTTTGAAAATTAAAACAGCAGTTTCTCAATTCTATTGTTTTAGTTCCTTGATAAGATCAGATCAGATCACAACATAACATATTTATTGTTAATTTGCTAATGTCGCAGTGCAACATAATGGTGGTAGAACTGATTTTCCCGTCACTCCTGGGTCTGGTCAGTCACATAACGGAAAACTATCATGCCACAAGGACGGTAAATATTATATTTGCGACATACCCACACTACGACCAAAAGGACCGGTTCCTCCAGCCGGACCTAATTGTGCCACTCATATTCCAAGGACATCACCATGTCCTTGCGTCATTCAATGAAATCACCATGTTCATTAAAAATATGTAATTTTATGTTTTTGGTGTTTCCCTTGTTATTCAAAGCCATTAACTATAAAAATTATATATAAATATATATTTTTTTTTTCTAAATTGACATTAGATTTTATTATAAAATACTAATGTAGAAATATATTATTGTAAAAACTACATTTCAAAATTTTAATTCTAATACAACACTAAATCAAATATAAAAAATAATATAATATAATTGTTGCAACGTACAAGTTTGGGAACTGGCCATCCTGTTTCATTTGTAGTCTGTATATGCAATCCTCATATAAGATCATTAGAAATCTTAAATCAAAGGATCACTTATATATATACAACCAACACATGAGAATATTTTCATAGACATTGAGTAAAATATCAAATGACATTCTCATATCAAATCATGTTCAGTAAACT
>JAULJL010000031.1:1435000-1447500 GCA_030761205.1 Fremontodendron californicum
CTGAAAATAGTGTAGGTGTAGTAAATTCAAGCCCAATTTCGACCTTGATTCAGACAGTATCGCTCAAAACTCAAAACACGAAAGTTGTATAGATTTATCTTGGTGTTCCATAGCATCTTGAATCATCTCAATCGGAGCTCGGATGAGAGAATTATGCTCAAATTACGAAGCGATATCGAAACTGTCCAAAATCGCCCAATTAGTTTCGTTTTGCATTTGACGCCTCCATTTGAATCCTAAATCAAAATATAAGAATAATAAATACATTTAGGCACCAAATAAGTATAAAAGATTAAATGTTAAGGGAGAAATATATAACATTTTGCATTCTCATCAAGGAGCATGAATAAGGAATATATGGAACAGTAGACTAAGGTGGAATGGCCTGGGATAATTATGGCAAAAGGGTGTCTCTGTTATTTGTTAAAAGGTTTCTATGATGAGAAGTAGGGTGATAATATTGTCAGGGTTCTTGTTCTGTGGCCAAGTTATCACTTTGATTGGTGAAGGCTGCTTCTGTTAGAATTTAGTGATACAAATGGTTAGGGAGATATTTTTGCAAAGGCTGGGCGCTCTATGGTTTTCTGACTGTTTTTGATTGTGTTAGTGTGTGTATCTGGGACACTTGAGGTGTGTTTCGAGAGATTGGGTCTTGCTTTTGGTGATTATTTCGGGGTTGGTATTTGCTGTTGTTGGGGTTTTTTGTTTTTGTTTGAACCTTTGTTAATTTTTTGTTTTTTAATATCCTCTTGGGTTTTAATGAATATTGGCTTAGAATATATGCTTATATTTCTTTATGCGACAAGTAAGAATTCTTCAAGTTTATTCAAGTAATTTATATAATAAAAAGTAATAATATTTCAAAGATGTCTTTTTTTTTTCTTTCATTTATTTCAATGAATATTGCACATATATATATATTTAGTTTTTTTTTGGTTATGAATTTATTGATTTTGAAGTTAAAAACAATATTTAAGTACCATATATCACTCTTTCTAATTGTTTGTCAATTTTGTATATCATTCTATTAATAAAATGTCCTTTTATTGAAAAATTTAAGATTAATTATATTTTTCATATGTTAATTTATTTTGATGAAATTTGTTTCAATATAAGATTTTTTAATTTCACGTAAATTGAGCATTTATAGTATTAAAAGATGTAAAATTTTATTAATAAATTATTTATTAATTAAAGACTTATTTATATTTTATAATTATATTAAAAATACATATTTATAAAGAAATCATGCACTAGTATAACAAAAACAAAAAAAGGAACAAATTATGCATTTGTTTGGTGTTTTTACAACATAAATTAGTTTTTTTCTGGCAAACATAACTTACTTTTCTTGACTAATAAGTCTTTTGTCGTTAAAATTATTAGTAATACGCAAAAGTTGTTTCAGCGTGAAACACACAAAAGTTGAAGACTTCGAGATGGTCTCAGGGGAGACTCATGGTCATGGATCATGTGCAATCAGTTTCACTATCTTTTGGATTGAAATGTTTCTATAAGTTTTCTAATTCCGTATTTACTACGTATAATTCATCAAGCATATGTATTAAAATGTATATAAATATATATTTTCAAAAAAATTAAAAATTATTAAAAGAAAAACACCTTTGCCTCATAGTCAAGCACGAGCAAAATTTTAGTACAAGTAAAAGCAAATGTGTCTTTTACTTTTGCTATAAAGAAGGATTTGTGATGCACATTATGTTAAGATGAATGGTTCTCTACCACCCGCACAACTGGGTGTCACAAGCACTAGTAAGGTTGAAGTCCATTTTTTTTATGGTCAATGAAGTAGACATAATTATGAGAAGAAAAAAGTTTGTTTATTATTAAAGCGAAAAGAAAAACCTATTGGTAATTATAAAGTGACTCCTAGGGAAACCTACTCCTAGTAAAATTATTATTTTTGTATATAATATATTGCCCCGATAGAACCAAAGGATGCTCTCATGATCTATATATTATGGGATTAGTATATCATTAATTCCCCAAACTATTGAGATATATCATTATTATTATTATGGGCTCAGCTTTTTATCTCTCCGTTTCAATGACCCTGCTTGATTTACTGATCTTCCAGTTTTTTCTTGTTTGTTCAGTACAGGCACAGCCCTTGTGTCTCCCTGATGAGCGCTCAGCATTGTTGCATTTCAAAGAAAGCTTTATCATCAATAATTCCTCCTCAAGCAGTCCTGAAGCCTATCCCAAAACTGAATCCTGGAAACTGGAGGAAGAAAATGGTGATTGTTGTTCATGGGATGGGGTCGAGTGTGACAACAGCACTGGCCATGTAACCGTCCTTGACCTCAGTAGCAGTTATCTTTATGGTTCAATCACTTCCAGCACCACCCTCTTCCGTCTTCTTCACCTTCAACGGCTTAATCTTGCAGACAATGTCTTCGATAATTCTGAAATTCCTTCAGGGATCAAGAACCTCTCAAGACTCACATTCCTAGACCTCTCTTACTCCAACTTCTCTGGTCAAGTTCCGTCAGAAATCCTAGAGCTATCAAAATTAGAGCTTCTTGATCTCTCAGGAAACTCATTGAAGCTTCGGAAGCCAGGCTTGAGGTCTATGCTTGACAAGTTAACCAATCTTAATGAACTTTATCTCACTGATGTGAAAATTTCTTCCTCGGTACCTAATATCTTAGCAAATTTTTCTTCATTGACAGCTTTAATTTTATCAAATTGTGACTTGCGTGGTGAGTTTCCCATAGGAATTTTTGAGTTACCAAGTCTTCAGTTTCTCAGCCTGCAGTCCAATCAGGAACTTACTGGATCTTTACCTGATATTCAGGACAATCACCCTCTTTTGAAATTAAGCCTTGCAAGCACAAGTTTTTCTGGACAGCTGCCAGACTCAATTGGAAACTTCAAGTCCTTGGATTATTTGGACATCAACAACTGCCATTTTTCAGGGAAGCTACCATATTCACTTGGTAACCTTACAGAACTCAAACATCTTGATCTATCTTCTAACAACTTTTCGGAACCTATTCCTTCTTCAATTGGACACCTAAATCAGCTTATGACTTTGGATTTCTCTTATAACAATTTTTCCGGGGAGATCCCTTCTTCCTTAGCCAATCTTACCCAACTTGTTTCTCTGTCCCTTGCCACCAACAGTTTCGACCATGGAACCTTGTCCTGGATTGGTACACAAACCAATCTCACATACTTGGACTTGTCAAACACCAGTTTAACTGGTAAAATCCCATCTTCTCTCAAAAATTTGACCCAAATCACTAAATTATATCTTTGGGCCAATAAATTAGATGGTCAGATTCCACCTTGGATAGGAAACCTCACCAAGCTAACTGAGATCAAATTCCAGGAAAATACTTTGAGTGGTTCTATTCCAGAATCAATCTTCAAGCTTCAGAATCTTGAACTTCTTTATCTACAAAGAAATCAACTAAATGGAATTCTCAAGTTGCACTCATTTCTTGAGCTTAAAAATCTCACCAGACTCCAACTTTCAGGTAACTACTTGTCCTTGCTCACCACCAATGTCAGCATCAATGCTACTCCTCCGAAGTTCAAGCTTCTAGGATTGGCTTCATGCAACTTATCTGAGTTCCCAAGTTTTCTGCGTAGTCAAGATGAGTTGGAGTTTTTGGAAGTTGCTGACAACAAAATTCATGGCCAAATACCAAATTGGTTCTGGAGCGTGGGAAAACAAACTCTCCATTACTTAAATTTGGGCTTTAATTTTCTGACAGGATTTCAGGAGCTTCCTGCAGTTCTTCCGTGGAGTAGCTTAGAGGTTTTCAACCTTGAATTTAACATGTTGCAAGGATCACTGCCCCATCCACCGCCTTCCATCAGCTCGTATTTAGTCTCAAATAACTCGCTGTTAGGAGAAATCACACCAATGATCTGCAATCTTTCTTCTCTTGTGGTCTTGGATTTGTCCAATAACAACTTGACTGGGACGCTGCCACCATGCTTAGCCAGTTTAACTGACTCCCTAAAAGTTCTAAACCTTCGAAATAATCACTTTGTCGGTGCTATTCCTCCAACATATACGAAGAACTGCGGGTTGAGTATGATGGACTTGAGCCAAAATCAATTGCAAGGGAGAATACCGAGATCACTAGCCAGCTGTACCAAGATAGAAGTTCTAATTCTTGCAAACAATCTGATAAGTGATAGCTTTCCTTATTGGTTGGGTAATCTTCCAAAACTCAAGGTTCTCATCTTGAGAGCAAACAGATTGCATGGTGTGATAGGGAAACCTCAGACCAAATTAGAATTCTCCAAGTTGCAAGTAATTGACCTCTCCGACAATCATTTGAGAGGTAAGTTGCCATCTGAGTTCTTCAATATTTGGAATGCCATGAAAGTTGCCAATACAAACAACTTATCACCATACATGAATGCAAATACAAGCTTGCAGAACAGAGAATTTTTGTGGTCTGATTATTATAATTACATAGTTACATTGGCAAACAAAGGCAGGGACCTAAAATATGAGAATGTTCCAGATTCCATCTCAGCTATTGATTTGTCAAGCAACGAGTTTGAAGGTGAAATCCCTGAAGCCATTGGTAATTTGAAGCTGATTCGTATGCTTAACCTTTCATATAACAATCTCACTGGTCAAATTCCATCACGTTTGGGTGAAATTTCGAACCTTGAATCTTTGGATCTTTCTCAAAATAAGCTCTTGGGAAACATTCCCCCGGAACTAGTCAAACTTAACTTCCTTGCCATCTTCAACGTGTCTTATAACAATCTTGAAGGGCCAATACCTCAAGGAGCACAGTTTAATACATTTAATAATGATTCGTACGAGGGAAATTCAAGATTGTGTGGCTACCCTTTGTCAGAAAAATGTGGAAATCCTGAGGATTCACCACCAACTCCTTTGGCTCCGACAGAAGATGAAGGAATTTGGAGTAGGCTCAAGTTTGGATGGCAAATTGTTTTGACAGGATATGGAGCTGGGCTGATAATTGGAATGTCCCTTGGATGCAACTTCAACGCATGGAAACACAAGTGGTTCAGGAAGTTCTTCGGAAAGTGGGTAGTGAGTAATAATTGGAATTAATGGATCTAATTGCTAGGTCCTGCTATGAAATATGTGCTTTTTTTTTTTTGTTTGTGTGCTTATAACTTGCTATTTTTATTTTGCATTTCTAGGATCACACCCTACAAACTTGTCATGCATAATTATGTCTTGATAAAGGAAAATTAACTTGCATGTATTTTGGCCTTGTATCTTATTTTAGTTCCAAGAAAATTGTTTTCGGTTTCTGATCATTGAGTCTATCATAGCTAAAATGATCATGATTTATTCTTGGCAGATCCGATCCTTCCCTTTTGTTCTTTTTTTTTTTTTTTTTTTTTTTAATAATTGATATTCTTTCTTTTGATTTCCAGATTATGTTCTTGAGCCCCAAGTTTTTAACAAAACAAACTCCAGATTTTTCTTGATTTCTGATTTTCACCATTACCCTTTTTTTTTTTGGGCTTTCGGATTTTTCTAATTTTGGTTTTTTTTTTATAAATAAAGAGAAAAATAACAACGATTAAACAAGAATAAAAAGAAATAACAAAAAAGAAAATAAATAAATAAATAAATAAAAAAAAATAATATAATATATTTGAGTTTCAAAGTCCCAATTAATAAAAGTCCAAAACATTTGACTGAAACCCAAATTTAATTTAATTCAAAGATTCAAAAATTATTCTGAGACCCAATAAATCAAAGACTAAAACATAAAATGAGGCCCATTATCCGAGACTCGAAATTTAGACTAAGATCGATTTTAATAAAATTTGAATTCAAATCCAAAAATCGATCAAAATTCCAAACTTTAAATTGAATTGCACTTGACTCAAATTATTCTAAATATATTTTTGGTGATCCCAAACAAAATTTGGTGTTTACATAGTGTCAATATCTTTTATTAAAATACTAATTTTTTGGGACTCCTCTTATTTTATGTAGAGGTGGCAAAATAAATTCAAACTCAAAAATCCACCCGAAAAAACATGAACACGAACCCGTTCAAACCCAATTTGACAAAAAAATTCAAAGATCCAAACCTGAAAAAATATGAACCTTGAGCCCAAAATAATTTGAGTCCAAAATAACCAAAACCTGAAATGAGCCTAACTCAAAATGAACCGATCTTCGAAACGATCCGAACGACCGATCCAAACCATCCATACTCAACCCTATTGCTACCCTCACAACTTTCCCTTCCTCCTAAATTGATCCACCATATCTAGCTATCATTTTTCTCTCCCATTTTGACCTCTTTCACTATCAACATGGAATTATCAATAGAGCCGTAAATCCAAAATTCAGCAAGTTCCATAATCACAAATTTAGCATGTCCCATAACCTAAAATGAGCAGCTCCGTGCTGGGAATTGAGCTCATGCTCATACATGAATTAAAGACTAAAATAGATTATAAACACATTGAAAATTAAAAAAGAAAAAGAAACAGTCGGTTCCCTCAAGATACAAGTTTTCATGTGTACGAAATAACATATAAAAGCAATCATCTGATTAGGGTCATACCTACTCAAAGTATTGTAACCTTGAGTACGCTATTCCATTCTAGATGGAAGCAAAGGGATAATCACCGATAGGCTTCCTTTGAAATCAATACCTACCCAAACATGCAGCCTCCAATGATAATCCATACAACCTATATGGCAGAGAAGGTATGGGGATTCACTTGTGCTAATGGGCAACCCCTAAGTCTTAATCAAAAGGCTATACTTCTTGTGCTTACTCTCAAGGTCGTGAGACTAAAAAATGTTATAATACTTCTCATTTTAGTGAGGCTAAACAACAAAGGAGATAGAGAAAAACAAAAGGGAGGTGAAACAACTTTTTTTCTTTTTGGTCGAATTGTTCAAGCCGTTCTCTTAGGGAAGAAACAATTTTCTTCACTTCAAAATGAAATACTAACACAAGCACTCACACACTAGGTTGGTCAAGGAAAAAGATAGTTATAGAGTATGAACTTACTTCAAACTCCCAATAAAAGAAGAACTCTTCCTCTCTTTAGTCACTTGGATTGGTGAATCCATGCCTAATACTAAACTCCCTTTTCCAATTTGTATTTAGGTTAACAAATCAATCTAATAGGTGATCAAGCAATTAGAAGCATTAAGAACAAGATTGAACAACAACTCAACAAACCATTAAATCAAGCTAGAGAGAGAAAGTAAATTCAAACAATGTGTTGAGTTCCATTGAAATCCTAGTAAAAGAAATTTAGTTCATGATAATTAATGAAAACAAATATTCAAATAGTTTCACCATCATCAACAACACAAGAAAAATAAAGAAGAGAAAAGAGAAAACTAAGAGTTGTCAATTCTTGAATCTTGAATCTTCCAATCTTCTTGAGAGCTTTTGGTGGCAACTATCTTCTTGAGAGAATTAGGTTTTTAGACATCCAATTTCTCTTATTTTAGCCTAAAAAGTCCTATTTAAAGTGTCTTAGACCCCTGGAGTCAGAAACTTCGCGTGCAAGCAATCAAGTAAGTGTTTTTCTCCTTTTTCGATCTTTTGTTTCGTCCAAAACAATCCTCTTGGCGCCTTGGCGTCGAACATTCTGCCTCCTTTTTTGGATTCTGTCATCTTTGAGAACTTCGTCAGCTGATTTGGATGGGCAAATATTGTCCGATTTTGATGCGTAAACTACCGTTAGAAAGGTATGGAAGTCAGCTTCAAAAGTTATGAGGAAGTTTTCTCAAATGAAGAATTTAAGATCATGTTTTTCTTGAAACAAGCTCAGGAGGTCGAATCTGCCTGCTCGTTGCTTTGCACCGTTTTTCATCATTTTACACCCCGAAACTCCGGATCACTTTAGACCTATAAAAACACATAAATAATGACTAAATAATTATTCTAAACATGAAATGAATAAATAAAATAAATCTAAAAATATCTAAATCTAATCAAATCCTAATAAAAGCCTCAAAGACTTAGCCGATTTAAATGCATAAAAAATGGTAAAATAACTATATTTCCTAGAATTATTAAATATCATTCTCTAAAAATTATTGAAAGGGTATTATACCCATTATGTGCGAGTGAGAGATGTTGGAGTCAGATTCGCCCATAATGGGTGAACCGATCCAAGTGAAAATGTGCCAAATTAAGGTAGTTTATACTTCTTTTCCTCCTTCAACGGTAGATAACTGCCACATAATTCAAATTCATTTGAATCCTAGGCAGTTAAGGCCAATAAATAGGTAGTTTAACTTTCATTTTTCAGATAAATTCTTTCACTAATCAAGAATTATAAAAGAAAAAAGAAAACAAAGAAACTGAAAGGAAGAAACAGTACTCTGAGAAGTTCACTACAAATTACAAAAAGGGATTTAGGTTATGGAAACTTAAGAACAATTTTCGTTCAAGTAATTTTATTTATTCCCGATCAGTGAATCAAACCACTATCGACACAAATGTTCCTATAAGTTTGTTAATTCCGTATTTACGTTGAATTATAGGCATTTATCATGCATATGTATTAAAAAATATATAAATATTTTTAAAAAATTAAAAATTATTAAAAGAAAAACACCTTTGCCGCCCCGTAGTCAAGCACGAGCAAAATTTTAGTACAAGTAAAAGCAAATTTCTCTTTTACTTTTGCTATGAAAAAGGAGTTGTGGTGCACATTATTTTAGGAAGAATGGTTCTCCATCACCTACCCAACTGGGTGTCACAAACAGTCAATTTTTTTATGGTCAATGAAAGAGTCGTAATTATGAGCAGAAAAAAGTTTGTGTTATTGAAGAAAAAAGAAAAACCCTCTTGGTAATTACAAATGTGGTTCCTAAAAGAACCCTACTCCTAATAAAGTTATTATTTTCGCACCGAAAGAACCAAAGGATGCTCTCATCAACTATAAGTGGACGTTGGTAAACAAGATAGTATCATTACCCCGCAAATTAAGGGTTTCTTCTTTATCTATTTCCTAATCTCCTAGACAAAGAAAAAGATCGATGACCAAATTATCGAGACGGTTTCTGGACGCACACGTTGTGACAAAAATATTGCAATTTTTCATACTATTATTTATGCTTAGACCTGTTAACTAAATCTATTCATGGATCGAGTCAGATCAGGTTACGGTTTGAATTTTTTTTTTCTCTTATTCAAGTCCAGTTCGTAAGTCCATTTTGCTGTTCAAAAATATTAAAATATTTAAAAAATCAGTTTTTATATTAATATTTATATATTTTTATAATTAAATTTATGTAAAAAATAATATTTTATTAAATGAATAGTGATTCGAACTGGACCGGACTGACCCGAATTGAAAAATCTTTGTCCAAGCCCGGCCCAATTCGAATCAGGCGAGTAACCCGGTCATTGGACAAGTCTATTGTTAAGTAGGTGGATCAGGTTGAGTTTGATTTAAGTCAATTCGGATCTTAAAAATTTGAGTTAATTTCGAGTTTTTATCATTTCGAATTCGAATCATTTTCGATTTGGATTGCTTCCGATTTGAAATATTTCGAGTTCGGATAATTATAAAGTGATTCCTTAATATATTGCACCGAAAGATGATTCCTTAATATATTGCACCGAAAGAACCAAAGGATGGGCTAATGATCTTATATAAGTGGACATTAGTAAATAAGATATATAGTATATCATTACTTCCCCCAAAATGAAAGGTTTCTTCGTTATCTGTTTCCTCTTGTCCTCTATTTTGGTCTATCCCTTCGCTATTTTAGCTCGAGATCTTCATAATGGTAAGACAATTTTTATTCTTCTGTATTATTTCGCTTCTAGTAGTGCTAACACACCTTGTTAATTTCCCTTTCACTAATTATAACCATAAAAATTAAAGAAATTCGATAGTATATATATTCATTCTTGAAAATTTTTGTTTGAATATCCTCCCCTTTAATTAAAAAAAAAAAACAAACAAGAAAAACCAATAAATTAAGGCCTCATTTAAACTGATTCAGATGGTTGACTACCTTCTTCTAATTGTCTACTTCGACATCCTTCCATTAGTTAGTATTCTTTTGTTATTTTATATGATTGGATTAACCAAGATGATGTATTGGTAATTCCTTAGAAAATTTAAACTATTTTTAAGCAAGTATCAGACTTAATGCAAAATTGATAAGATAGGAAATACTAAGCAAATATAAATAACTTAAACCATTAAAATAGTAAGGGATAGAGAATCAAACACGAGAATTATAGAAGTTCGGTCATCTCCAAAAGCACCTATTTTCTCTCTCTTAATTTTCCTTGCCAAAGAATTGAATCAACTAGTTTTCAATCTTTACCATTACATTTTCAAGATTAAGATATAACCTTTACAATAACCACTCAAACCCTTAAGGTTCTACCCAAATCCTAACCAATTTTACTCAAGGGTTTCACTCCCTTTGAACCCACAAACTCAATTTGGTAAACTAGAGTTTTGCAAACTTAAATACACCACAAAGGCTAGGTGTTTGCTAGTGTTTAGTATAATGAAAGGCAATAAATGATCTGTAAATAAAGCTTCAATACAAGGAATGAAGAATTTAAAGCTTATATAACACTTGAAAACTCTTTAGTGCCTAGAGAATTGATGAATAGCTTTACAATTTATGTCTCTTAATGATGAACAATATTGGAGGGGTCCGTTTGTAGTTGAAGATGATTAAGAGTCGTTGGGTCTTCATTAAATACAAAATGGGTTGTTTGATTTTGAGATTTTTTGTCCGTTGACTGCTGTCAGGTATTCAGGGATCGATCATTTACTTCAAGGGATCAATCCTTCAAAGTACACATTTGAGATTTTAGACGTTAAATGATTCAGGGGATTGATCCCTTTAGCATAGAGAGTCAAGGGAACCTTTCTATGTGGATAAGGATCGATCCTCATGACTACCAAGCCAAATTTAAAAGGCTAAGGATCAGTCCTAATTGAGGGGTTCGATCCTTAGAGTTTGGCAACCTAAGGAAACCCTTTTATATGAGAAGGGTTATCCTTTCAAGAGGAGGATCGATCCTTTCATAAAAAATAAAAATAAAAAATCTTGCACAATTTCATCTTTGAAAAAATGTGCAACTTTTAAAAATTATTTTGGTCAAGTGAAAGAAATCAATTTGGAACTATAGAATTTATTTAAAAACATAAAGTATATATCTTTAAAAAGCTTGTATTAATTGAATCTTTTAAAATACTTAATGGAGTTATTTAATTTAATGTTTTATTATTTCAAAATAAGATCAAATTAAGAGTAATAATTTTTATATTTTAGGTGATTATAATTTTATAAATTGATTGAATTGGAGATTTTAAGATTGCACATAACATAACCTTCCTTTTTTTTTTTTTTTTTTTCCCTTAGGTATATATCATGCCACAACCCACAAGGACTAACTACTGAAATGTCCCTTTGAGAACTAAGCCTTCTCTTTGTTGTAATATGTATGAAGTTTAGTCGATATATTTTCTTGAAGATATATGTTTGAAAATTAAAACAGCAGTTTCTCAATTCTATTGTTTTAGTTCCTTGATAAGATCAGATCAGATCACAACATAACATATTTATTGTTAATTTGCTAATGTCGCAGTGCAACATAATGGTGGTAGAACTGATTTTCCCGTCACTCCTGGGTCTGGTCAGTCACATAACGGAAAACTATCATGCCACAAGGACGGTAAATATTATATTTGCGACATACCCACACTACGACCAAAAGGACCGGTTCCTCCAGCCGGACCTAATTGTGCCACTCATATTCCAAGGACATCACCATGTCCTTGCGTCATTCAATGAAATCACCATGTTCATTAAAAATATGTAATTTTATGTTTTTGGTGTTTCCCTTGTTATTCAAAGCCATTAACTATAAAAATTATATATAAATATATATTTTTTTTTTCTAAATTGACATTAGATTTTATTATAAAATACTAATGTAGAAATATATTATTGTAAAAACTACATTTCAAAATTTTAATTCTAATACAACACTAAATCAAATATAAAAAATAATATAATATAATTGTTGCAACGTACAAGTTTGGGAACTGGCCATCCTGTTTCATTTGTAGTCTGTATATGCAATCCTCATATAAGATCATTAGAAATCTTAAATCAAAGGATCACTTATATATATACAACCAACACATGAGAATATTTTCATAGACATTGAGTAAAATATCAAATGACATTCTCATATCAAATCATGTTCAGTAAACTTGTTCTTGTAACAGGCACCCACATGTAATTAAGTTGATTAAGGTGAAAAAAATGAGGGTAAATAGACAAAGGTAAAGAAAAATTTGTTTATTTCATTAAAGATAAATAAGTCTTTACAATGTATCATTCAAAAAGTTTTCATTTCTTAATTTTTTTTATAAATTATTTTTTACCATTACACCATTTACAATTTGTTTTTGATTGAAGGACATATTTTTCAAATTTATCCTAAATCTATCGGTAATTATAAAGTGGCTCCTAGAAAAACCTACTCCTA